>JBCEWE010000339.1:1084237-1151737 GCA_039877035.1 Silurus lanzhouensis | reverse complement strand
CCCAGGAGGAAAAGTGGTGGTGAGTTAATCCAAACACAGTAATAATTACACTCAGTTTTCCGTTAATAACAGAGATGAAATTTACAAATTGGATCTCAGACCTGTTGAAAGCAGTATCAGGTCAAATAAAATACATAAATCGTCTCCTGTTTCTATTATGTACAACAATCTTTTAAATATTGTATTGCACAATACATAGAAATGTAATTAATAAAGAAAATCCATCATCTTGATATTGAGTCCTGATGAATTTAGTTGGAATTCATCCATTTAGGTTTGCGCTCACCGCTACCAGCAGTGGATACATGAAAATCAACTGGTACTGGGCAGATGCTTCATCTTGGAACAGAACTTGGTCGTTGAAGACACGAGGACCTTCTGCCGCAATCGGCCCAAAGACAAGGACCTGTTTGGTTACTGCCAGCAGGGCGTCTCTGCAGCTTTTACCAAAGACAAGAACTACATTGTGTTTTCAGGGCCTGGTGCATACGACTGGAAAGGTACACCACAGATGGGATTTTATGCATCTAGAAGATTTGGCCATAAAATGTTATTATTACATTATTATTATTCCTCTGCCAAAGGTTACTATACACTCTTAAAGTACAAAATGTTGTAGTACACCAGCGACAATTTCATGAAATTGTGTAATATTTTTACAGACTTCTCTTATCTCTGTCTATTTTAACTGGCTTTTAAACAAGGTGTGGTTACATTATTCTTCAATAACTCTTTATGTCAAACAGTTTTAACAGTTTGTTTGACTTCCTTGATGCAAACAAGAAATTTTAATTACCTCCTGATTTGAAGGTACTGTCCGCATGGAGCCTATTGAAAACTTTCTTCTGGATTCCTATGAAACCGGAGACCAGAATGCGTTTAATGAATGGCGCATTCCTTTGACCCTCAGCAGCTATTTAGGTGAGACGGCAATGACTTTTATTAGTTGTCCAATAAGTTTGTTTTTTCAACATATATTTCATACACATCCTACAAATTTACAGGGTCATATAGATAAATACTCTGTTTACAAAATAAATAAATAAATAAATAAAAATAAAAATAAATAAAATATAAATAATATATATATATATATATATATATATATATTTTTTTTTGTTTTTCAATTTTAGCACTTACAGGATATTTAGTGGTTCTATATATTTAATCATCTCCCTTCAGTGGTAGTCATTTATAATGTAACACTGCATATTGACAATTAAAAGATGGATAGTGGATTTTACTGATACCAGATTAATTAATTTTACCGATACCCGATAATCGATTGCAAATATAACCAAACCAATAGTTTTTTTTAAAATGGATATTGGTTTCAAAAACAAACATTTGATGTAAAATAAGACTGTACTTTATTACAAAAATTACAAATAAAAAAAGTACTTCATCATAAAAATGTGCTAAACAAATACATATATTAATTATAATAATATATAGAGAAAAATAAAAGACATATCACTCAAAATAAATAAAAACAGTTACATCCAAAATAATTTAAAAAAGACATTTAAAATAAACAATATGTGGTGTCAGTTATTAACCTCTAGAGGCCGCTCTCGTACTGTATAACGCAACCCAGAAAAACTATCTGTATGGATTTTTGCCGATAGGCGATAGTTCAAGCAATCAACTATCGGTGCCGATTAATCGAAAAAAAAACCCCAAAACAAAACAACAATTTATATTGCCAGTGACCTCTATTGGCAATATACAAGACTATTTTTAGTTTAATACTATAATTATAGACTACAATTCAATAAAAGTTTATTACATAAAGCAGCTTTACAGAAATAAATCAAATTTAGTTTTTACATTTATATCACTTCTTATAAGTTTATCTCTTATGAGCAGGCCAATGGGTCATTAATAATCTCCCTGAGAGGTTATATGGAAGATACCTTGATAGGAACCAGAATCAAAAGTGAATTCATTACCATGTTGTGACACCAAATGACCATTTATTATAGTGCTATCATTGATGAGAATCAGGCAGGTCCAGAAAGAAGAATACTTCATACGCTTCATTAATATATATCGTAACTTTTATGTTGAATTGCATTACATTTGGCATGATTTCTTTTTCAGTCCACATTTTCAATCCCACCTAATGTTTGGTGGATTTAAAGTGCTTGTAAACGAAGACAGCGGTTTAGATGCATATTCTAAATTGGGAGCCCAAAAGACACAGTTAAGCATGTGTGTAAACTGATTCTGAATATGCTTAACTTTCCTTGTGCACATATTGACAAAATGTTTGCACTTTAGGTCATTAATTGTGATCACCCATAGTGTCCTAGCAATCATAGTGCCACTATTATAATGACACCTAATCTATGATATCTCATCCACAGTATCATAATTACAGCCATAGAACATATTGGCATCTTTCATCTCTTGCACTTTTTCAGGTTTTTCTTTGGACTCTGGAGTGAATCTTCTTAAAAAAGGAGAGCAGGTCATAGTCGCAGGAGCACCACGTTCCAATCTCAGTGGTGAGGTTTTGTTCTTATATCCTGAAGCTGTGGAGGATCAGAGAAGTCTACGTATAGCTCACGTTCTCCAAGGCCCGGGTCTGGCATCTTCTTTCGGGTACTCGTTGACTGTATTGGACCTCAATGCAGACGGGTAAGATGTCTAGAGCAAGCGATCCATCACTCAGAAGACTTGCTCTAGCATGTCGGGTTCTTATTTACTTTATTGTTATGATTGGTGACTCATACATCTTAATTCCTAGCAAAGTAAACCATATTTAATAATGATAGAGATCCAAAAAGACCTTCTGATGCTTAAGGTACACATTTAAATGATGCATAAAAATTCCACTCAAAATATTTTCCAATTAAATATTTGCTGTGTAATTTTTTTTATAGTGTTTTTTGCTAGGAAAAAGTATTTTATTTGATGAATTTCATGGATTTATCCTGCTTGAATGAAATATCCATGAACAGAACTCGGCATGTCTGTAAAACAACTGACTAAGCAAAATTATTCTTCAACATCTCACCAAAATTAAAGTCTTTACTATTGCCCAAAAGAAATTACTCACATGGAGAAAAGAGCTAAATAACCATAAATTGTTAATCTCTTTAAAACTCTTCTTAAATCCTTTAGTAAATCTTGGCCTCCTTTAAACCTCTTCTAATCTCTTTTACTTGATCCTCTTTGCACAGCTGACAAAACAAGTGTTTTTCCCTTTTATTCCTTCAGAGATTTCTTCTAGCAGTAACAACCCCTTATTTTTATTCTTAATAGATATAGTTTAAGTATCTATCTGTCTGGACAAATGTATTGGGACACCACATGTTCCTCACATTCCAACCAGATATGCTGTTTCCCCAAACTGCTACTACATTATTCAAAGAACACAATTGTCTTTGGATGCATTTCGTGGTATTACATTTTCCTTTCGCTTAAACTAGTAAATCTGAACCTGTTCCATCATGATACTGTGCACAAAACCCACTCCACAAAGATCTGCTCTCCATGGGTTGATTTGGAAGATCTCCTGCTATTGAGCTCCAACCCTACTGAACACCTTTGGGTTGAATGTGGATGCCCCAGACCTCCTCACCTCACCCACATCAACACCTCAACACCCTTGTGTCTGAATAAGAACAAATCTCCAAAGAGTGGAGGTTATTGTAAAAGAAAATGTTGACTGGCAATCACAGTTTTACGACACTAAACACCTTTCTGCTGGTTGCTTTACCAGATGGGACGATATTGTGGTTGGTGCTCCTCAGTACTCATCAACGGACATGGAGGCAGGAACAGGAGGCGCTGTTTACGTCTACATAAACCGCCGAGACGGCCGAGACTGGGATAGATTGCAGCCAGACGTTCTTATCGGCAATAAAGACTCCATGTTTGGACTAGCGGTGGCAAATATTGGGGACATCAATCAAGATGGATACAACGGTTCGCATCAGAAAATGCACTAAGACACTCATCCTCATACCAGACACAGTGAGACATTGTTGACTGTTGTGTTTATTTAAGTCATTATAATTCACTATGCTTGCTTTTGACAGATTTTGCAGTTGGAGCACCTTACAATAACAATGGTGATGGAGCAGTGTACGTTTACCTCGGCAAAACCGGGCACTTTTCACAACAAGAGAACCAAGTAAGTAAAAACTTTGTACTCAGATAGAAGTTGGCTTGTTCATGCAGAGACCAACATTAATCTATAATATATATTTATGTAGGTATTACAGGGTAAACCCAATCAAATTAAGCTGTTTGGTTATTCCCTGGCCGCAAACATGGATATAGACGGTAACGGCTACCCAGACTTAGCCGTGGGCTCACTTTCTGACACCGTCCTTGTCTACAGGTAATACACAAGTTTCAGATATCATTCACACACATCCTTTATCCTGCATAAATGGCTTGTTTTTTTTATTAAAAAGTATTTTGTAATAATTTTCTGTTTAAGGTCTAAACCAGTAATTAGCATTGAGAAATCCTTGACATTAGCACCCAGTGAAGTGAACTTCCAGGAAAAAGACTGCCAGAAAGGTCACTGGTGAGCGAAATGCACCATCTTTATTTGGGACATTTTGGTATTTGGAAGCACTTGTGTTGGTGTTTTTTTTTTCTGAATGTTCACCTTTAAACCTTTCAGCATGATAACAGCTGAATCCTGCTTCTCTTACACGACCTATCCAGAGACGTATAACCCCAGACTGCGTGAGTAAAATATTGTTTGATTTTAGAACCTAATTTAATTTAATAAAACATTTTTGGTTTCCTGTTATGTCTAAAGCCAGGGACACACTGTGCGACGTTGAGTCCTCTAATTCTAGACTAAAATCTGTAGTCTTCACTGGTCATTTCTCATAATTTTACTTTTCAGTGCTCTTGTTAGTTCTCACTCTCCAGTGTTCTGTATTGTTGAAAGATTTATGATCACACTCTTGATGTCACCCAAATGAGGATGGGTTCCCCTTTTGAGTCTGGTTCCTCTCAAGGTTTCTTCCTCATAACATCTAAGGGAGTTTTTCTTGCCACAGTCGCCACAGCTGCTCATCAGGGATAAATACACACCATTCACCTTAACTGTTAAATTCTGTAAAGCTGCTTAAAGACAATGTCTGTTGTAAAAAGCGCAATAGAAATAAACTTGACTTGGTTTGTTCACCGACAGCCAATTAATGGCCGTTGTGATCATTTCTTCTGAAGAAATTCTGGCAGTGTCAGAAGGTTTTAAACTCTTTCCTGAAGTGTGATTCTTCTACATGACTGTCAAACCAAAAACCATTAGAAATACAGATTGTTTTTGTTTGTATCTGGCCACCATTAGCGAGAGAACGTGGGTTTGAAAGTTATGGATTGATTATATGAAACATTTCGGACAAGTCTTTTTCTCGTGTGTGTCAGTTTTTGACTGTCGTACAGTCTGATATTATGAAAAACTGAGATCCTACAGTGTGACACTCGGATCATGATCATCCAGTCTGACAAGCAACAATGAAAATGACTATAAAAAAATCGCACAGTGTGAACCCTGGATAAGAAAACCTTCACACACAGCTTTATTAAGCTTCAAGGCACATTTTTGGATGTAACATATGAAGCCCTATGAATGAGTAAAAAAATAATACTATTTTATAAGTCCATTCTTCTTGATTTGTTTTATAAGCCTTATCATTTCCTCTGTGTGGTCCTGCAGAGATTCTATATAAGGTGAATGCTGATGATCAGTGGGTTCAGGATGGTCATCAGTCACGTATCATTTTCCAGAACAATCATAAAGGAAACATTGTGCTCCAGACACCGGGTCAAAAACAATGTGTGCAAAGCCGCCTCCGGCTCCGGGTACTAATCTTTCTGCCTTCCCTTTCCATTATTTATTTATATTTTCCAGATTTTTCAGTCTCAGTCCTGATTTAAAATGTTATGACACTCAACATTGAGCAAAATAATCTTCTCATATCATCCTGTACCTAACTGTACTAATTAAGCATAATTTACATAAGACACATCCCTGTCTATACCAAAGTGTGTAAAAACTTCAAATAAGCTAAAAATATTATGTATGAAATGTAGAAAATGGATAATTCGTGTTTTTTCCAATTGAATTTTCTCTTCCTTCAGGCCAACACTGAGAACAAGCTTACAGAAATCCCAGTCAGCATGTCAGTATCTCTGCCACAGAGCAGTCCTCCTCAAACCCTGAGCCGAAGCTCTTTACCTGCTCTCCAACCAGCACTCAATGATCTCCAGCCTCAGGAAAGCACAGCCAAAGTGTGTGTTAGCAGACTTTTAACCTTTTTAAAAAATCATGATTAGAACACAGCATTCAAGTTTTTTCTAATGAAACTTTCGTACATTTTCAGTTCATGTTTTTGAATCCTGACTGTGGAAGTGATAATATCTGTCAGAGTAACCTGCAGCTGCAGTACAGCTTCTGCAACAAACACCAGGACTCGTGTTCACCACTAGCCAGGTGACCGCACTGTTGTGAGGCAGTTATAATGCGTTTATTTTAATCAAAAATATGATTTTCATTATATGTAAAATAAAAATGCTCTTTTTGCACTTTTTAAGGAAATCATGCCTTCAATAAGAGACACCTCATCATCATCTCCATGTTGTTGTGTATATTAAAGGGAGGACGGAGTGGCAGTGATCTCTCCCGGTGCTGGGAACACGGCTCTGGAGATCACCGTAACCAATCGGCATGGAGATGACGCTCATCTCGCTCAACTGGTTGCGAAATTTCCAGAATCTCTTCCTTTATCGTCGGTCGTCGTAAAAAAAGATAGTGTAAGTCTCAGAATGAAACATAACCCAATTCAAAGTGAAAAAGAGTCAAATATTCATGCTGATTAGAGATGGAGGACATCAGTGGGTCAATCTTAAATATTTTTCTATAGAGTATTTTTCTATAACTGTACTCCCCAAAGTGTTCCCCATTCTATAAGGTAAAATGTTTAACGTTTTCATTTCTTAATTAAATCAAATAAATCACTTAGGTGTGTTTCCTACAGGAACTGAACGTGCAGTGTGACGTGGACGGGACTAAAACCAGAGCCGAATGTGATCTTGGAAATCCTTTCAGGAGAAATGCAGAGGTAATCTGAACGGCACTGGGCCTGTATATATTTATTTTCTTAATCTGATTTTGCTAATTTATTAATAATAGGATATTAATGTTCTAGGTAACGTTTTATCTGTTGCTGAACACCGATCGTCTGAGCCCGAGCGTATCAGACGTCAACGTGACACTCAGTCTCCAGACGTAAGATGCAATATTTATGTACTTCAGTCAATTACTATATAAAGTATAATATAATATAATATAATATAATATAATATAATATAATATAATAATATAATATAATATAATATAATATAATATAATATATATACATATCTGTTTTTTCCTTTCAGTAGAGACCATGAATTTTTATTTGCAAAATTATTAAACCTCATTTAATCCGCAACATATTTACACTATTTTCTGGGATTTAATTTAAATGCACATATAAGGACACTCAATAATAGTAACTGTAGTCGATTTATTACTTACAACTGGCGATTCGATTCATGAATACACACACCCCTTTGTGTGTTACTAACGGTGGTATAAATCCACTCAATTGTACACACACCTAAAATGTCATGCACATTTGAATCTATAGAAATTTATTGTTATTTACATTTTGTACGTTTCTTTTTTTCAGCTCTTATCGTCTGTATTTCCTTTGAAACTCCCAAATCCAAAAAGAGTTTCCTTGTTGTTTCTTGTAACTGGTTATTATCTTATTGTGCAGTAAAGACATACTGTACATACAGGCACATTTTAAAAGATATTACTTTCTATTTAAAAAAATTTCGATTGCCCTCAGCTCTAATGTGCTCAGGAGCATGTCTCAGTCTGGGAACTACTTTTTCAAAACATTCCTGCTCAAGCAAGCTTGATTTAATTTACCACTGATTTCAAGCTGAAGCTCAAATGTGAGAATTCTTTCGCTGCTACAGGTTGAGCATGCAAAATACTTCAGAAATCGTTGCAGAGGCTCAAGTTTTCTTCGAGCTGTATCTCCAAGTGTTTGGGTAAGTACAAGTTTCCATTACAGAAAACTTAAAATCCATGTAATTATACTGATTTATAATCGCGATGTGACTGACAGCAATGCTGGTGTGTTACTGAACTCTGGCCTCTCCCTGTGTAAACATGCCTGTGCAGGATTACTCACCTCTCTCACTGCTTTACTCTTTTGTTTCTGCAGACTGGCCAAACCTTCTCAAGTGTACTATGGGGAGATGAAGAAGAACAAATCGGATGTGGAGATCGGAGAACCTGTGCAGTACGAGTTTACTGTATGTTCAACAGTAGATGAATTGTTTCAATGCTTATATTAATTTCTGGTTTATTTATCAGAGTCAAAAGACTTTTTAATCCACAGAATCAGTTGATGTTCTTTATAGGTGATTGTATTTGAGTTATTGAATGTTGAGTTACAGTGACCAGTCATACAGTACAACTCAATAATATATATACACCAATCAGGAAAACATTATGAGATTATAACATTATGACTGATGAAGTGAAGAACGCTGATGATCTCTTCATCATGGCTCCTGTTAGTAGGTACATTTATTTATTAGGCAGCAAGTGAACAATTTTTCCACAAAGTTGATGTTAGAAGCAGGAAAAATGGGCGAGCGTAAGGATTTGTACGAGTTTGCCAAATTGTGACGTCTAGACGACTGGGTCAGAGCATCTCCAAACGGCCCGTGTGGTTCGATCCAACAGTCGAGCCCCTCAATAAAAGGAATGGAAGGATTAAAGGAACACATTTGTGTTATTGGTTTTATTCAAAAGTCTTTTTTTTTTTTTGCTTATTATAAATTCAGATCAGTAACATGGGTCGACCACTGAAGTCCTTCGCCTCTGCAACCCTCAACATCCAGTGGCCAAAGGAGAATAAAGAAGGCAAGTGGCTCCTGTACCTGCTGCACATCACCGGGCCCAACAACCAGAGCATCCCGTGCAGCCCAGCCTCGGAGATCAACCCTCTGAACCACCCTCAGGAGGTCAGAATTTTGTATTTACATTATTTATGATGTTTGTTTCCTCCTGTGATTTGGTTTATGACTTTACTGGTTGTGTGCAGGTGATGTCCAGAGGAAAACGGGACGTGGGAACTAAAGCAAAAGTCTCAGCTCTCAGCACTGAGGGACTCCTGTCCTTATTTGGAAGCAAAAGACATTACAAATATCTGGTAAACGTGCACTTTTCTTTTTACACGATTACATTAAGCACAGTGGAGGAGTTACAGCTTGTACTGTAAAGCCTGATGGGTGTTTACTCTCAGCATCCTTGGCAACGAAAAACAGAAGGAAAGCATTGAAATTTTCCTGTAGTTCTGATATAACATTTGCTCCAGAGCCAGCAGGTTCTTCTTCCCCAGAGCCAGCAGGTTCTTTACCATAACCTTTACTTATCACTGTTGTGTTAACCAGTTAGACTGCGATTTGGCCACTCAAAGGCCTGCTAAAGGCCTCTAGCCATGTCAGTGTTAGACAAAAAAATGCACAAAAATGCACAGGGTCATTTGATGAGGTTAATATCGATGCTTCTGCTGGAGATGATGTATGCGGTGCAGCTGTGGCTACAGTGAAAGGAGACGTGGTGAATTGTGTTCATTGGTTTTCTTGCTTTAGTGATGACATTCATTCTCGCTGTATGAGAATCCTGTCTGTGATTCAGCACTCTGTTCTACTGCGTTTCTCTACAATACTGATGCTTTTTATAGCTGTCGCGTCATGATGGTATTATGATGTGGATTGGTGGAAATACATGGCCCTCCGCTGATATATATATTTAACCTAAGCTATCTAGGTAGTGGATGTTTTTGACAAATAAGAAGATACAAATCATTCATTTGAAAGATTATAACAAATAAATCCATCATACAATTAAAGAAAGACTGCCGACTCACCTTGTCCTCTTTTCTCTGCTCTCTGCAGACATGTGATGATGAATTAAAGTGTGTGGAGCTCAGATGCCCCCTAAAGGCAGCAGACAAAACTGCAGTTATTCTGCACTCTAGACTGTGGAGCAGCACTTTGGTTGAAGTGATTCATTTATTAATTTATTAATTTATTCATTTAATGATTTAATAATTTACTCATTCATTCATTCATGCATGTATTTATGTATGTATTTATTTATTTTTGCTTTTTAATTTTGCTACATATTTCTTTTGTATAAGAAATCTTGAATTTTAAGGGTTTAAATAGAGAATGTGGTTTGTTGAACAGGAATACAGCTCTCTGAATTATCTGGACATTGTTCTGAATGCTTCTCTCAGTCTGGACGGATCTCAGAAAAACATCCGGTTGCAAGAATCTCAAACACAGGTAAAATATTTAACTGTTAGGCATGTATATAAATTATGCTTATGCAATTAGATTAAATTACTGTGTGTGATTGATTGTGTTTTCTGAAGGTGAGACTTACAGTATTCCCTAAAAAGAAGCCGACGTTTCTCAGTCGAGTTCCCTGGTGGGTGATTCTGCTCAGCGTGGTGCTCGCACTGTTCCTACTCTGCCTCCTGATATACTTCCTGTCTAAGGTAATAACACTTTATATATAAATACACACATACACACATCACTATCATGTTTTTTGGTCTTTGCTGTTTCCCACCAATCATTACAAATGTATTTGTACTTTTCAATACTAAACAAAATGAATTTATCTTTCCTCAATAACACTTGCAATTTACAATTTACTGCAGACTTAATTTTTCTAGTGCAATGTTGCAGTGAAACAGCAGCAAAATGTCTTGTACGTAATCGTGGTAGTTATGGTGATGGATAAAAAAGGTCTTCACCTCGCACCTGCTTCTTCTTCCTGACGGTTATTAATATTGTTGTGATTCTCTACGTACTGAACAATGAGAGCTGATAGATTTTACACTTGTACAACAAAATGATATATATTTACAATATATTTACATTCACTGGTGGGCCATGCATTTAGTACCTGGGCCTTCAGTGAGGACTTACTCACTGACCAACCAATCAGAAGACGGAAAAATGCTGATGCTATTCTGGGCCAGCGAGCTGCCCTGTGAGGCGAATATGAAATCTGATTAGTTAAATAAACATATATGCTAATAGAGACTAAGGTAAAAATGCCAGCAGTACTGACTTTAAAGGCTCTGGGCAGATTAGATTGACATGGCAGCAGATAGAGGCTGAAATCTGATTGGACAAAAAAATCTAACATCCACATACACGTACTGGAAGCAGTGCAGCCGAGAGAAACGCTGCAATAATACAATTTCATGGAACAAATATTATAATTTAGGTTGTAAATGTAGGTCAGTGGTTCTGATAGTGTTTAGGCCAGCAGAGAAGTCCTAAACTGTAGAAGACAGCTAGACTGTAAAAGAACCTAAACAGGTTTTGAAGGAGGTTTTTTACTGTTTCTTTGACTCTCTTTATATTATACTATTATTTTAAATGTTATAATATTCGTATCATTAAATTCATGAATGCATGACTAAGACAGCTACCAATAATTCTGATGTGTGTGTGTGTGTGTGTGTGTGTGTGTGTGTGTGTGTGTAGTGTTTGCATTTGAAATACCAAGTGTGTTTCTAAACCAATTAAATGTATTATCTTGTGCTTCTGCCAAAAAACAAACAACTCTTGTGGGAAGGAACATAAGTGTGTATTTATTTTGTGCGTTTGGAGTTGGACAAAGGTTCAAAGGTTTGACATCATTGTGTTTTTGTGTTCCTCAGCTGGGATGCCTGAACTGTTCGCTGTGCATTGAAGATGAAAAACATACTACAAAATAGATGTGATTTGTAGTTCTGTCAAATGTAAAAGAAAGTAATGTGAATATTCTAATATTTTTGTGCTCTATTATGTTTTAATTCAAGTTGTGTGTGTGTGTGTGTGTGTGTGTGTGTGTGTGTGTGTGTGTGTGTGTGTATGTGTGTGTGTGTGTGCTGTATAATATTGTTAATAGTACATTGTTTCTGTATAAGCTGTATAGGGTGTAACTGTTTAGCCTGTAATGAGCAATTGAGTGTGTTCTATGGAGCTAAAGGAGGAGATGAAGAGAGTAAATACATCTTTAGAGCAGGAGTGAAGATGAGGATGGTGCCTAATATAGACACAATGAGGAAGACCCAGAGGAATATTCTGTCCAACACTTGAGCCACAAACTTCCAGTCCTGCACCACCTGGAGCAACAGAAGGGCACTGTCATTAGTATCATCATCATCATCATCATCATCATCATCATCATCATCATCATCATAATCAGCAGCAGCAGCAGCAGCAGCTTTAGCAGCTGCATCAGTAACCCCAATATTATATTTATTATTGTCACAAATGTGATCTTCATCATCAGTGTCTGCAGCAGTGTCAATATCCCCATCATCACTTTTATCATTAACATGATCGAGATTATTTACATTCACTTTTCTGTCATTTGGCAGAGGCCATTATCCAGAGAGACTTACATTTATTTCATTCATATAACTGAGCAGTTATGGGGTTAAGGGTCTTGCTCAGGGGTCCAGGACTGGCAGCTTGGTGTGGCTGGGATTTTAACTCTTGCCTTTTGGAGGTCCAATTCCTTAAACATGAAGTTACCAAATCCCTATAATCATTATGATCATGATCACCATCAATGGCATTCTCATCGCCATTTTCTTCTTCTTCTTCATCATCATCATCATCATCATCAGTGTCATTCTCATCAATGTCATTCATTCAGCTTCTTCATTATCATCATTATCATCATCGCCATTTTCATTGTGATGAAATGATAAAAATTTCAATGATGATGATAAAGATTCTGAAAATGACAATAAAAATGACAATGACAATAACATTTTCATTGTCATTTTCAAAATCTTTATCATCATCATCATCCTTCTCACATTTTAACAACTTACATATCACAATTGTCAAAAATGTACATTTGCTTAATAAAAGTTTTCCTTAAAGGCTTCATAGAAACGTTTGGTCTAAATTTATTGGTGTGTGTTAAAAACTTCAAGCTAAATCTTGGAATGTTTGGTTTAATGTTCTTCAGTTAACAGTGCCTACAAGAAAAACGTGCTAATGCAATCATTAATATGTGAAGAGAAGAACTGCAAGAACTTCTTTCCTGTACCTCTCTGATGAAGTTTTCTTTTCGGATATGGCGAGAGATGTATCGAACGGCGAAAGTGGCCTTTTCCAGCATGTTGACCAGAGCCTGACCTTCTCCCCCAGGGCCTGGTGGAGTTTTTCTGATGTGTGGTTTGAAGTCAGGGCTATGAGGCTCTAGCTCAGGGTAAAGGTATCGCTCTGTGTGAGTGTGCATGCACAGCAGCTGAGGCAGGCGCTGTAAAAAGAGCACACGAACCCACGGTGCCATGGGATGGTAGGTGGCGGAGGACCGGTGGTGCACGTTGATGACAAACACGGTCACTATGATGGACAACGTGACAAAGATCATAATAAACAGCAGATACTCGCCAATCAGCGGAATAACCTTAGATGAAGATGGGATGATCTCCTCGATGACCAAGAGAAAGACAGTGAGCGAGACAAGCACAGAAGTGGACAGCGTCACCTTCTCACCTTCGTCTGATGGAAGATAGAACACCAGAACTGTAAGAAAGGACAGACCGAGACAGGGGATTATGAGAAAGAGTGTGTAGAAGAGAGGGAGACGCTTAAGGATGAAGGAGTAGGTGATAAAGGGGTAGGACAGTGTGCCGTCATGTCGGCTGCCTTTGGCTCCTGTGGCGCTGAGAATTTCCCATTCGCCGTTGTCGAAGAAGTCGCTGCGGTCCACCTGGTGGTTTACAAGAACCAATTCCACCATATCGCCATCATACGTCCATGAGCCGAATTTCATTGTGCAGTTCTGGCGATCGAATGGAAAAAATGTCACGTCCATAGTACAGGCTGATTTGTAGCTGGCTGGAGGGGTCCAGGTGACCGCGCCGTTATATTTTATATTAGCTTTGGTCATGAGCGAGCCCTCAAAACGTCCGTCAGCACTGCAAGAAAATGTGAGAAGCATACAAAAACATTCATAGGACTACATAGAAGGACATTAGATTATAAGTAATAATGTGCATAAATATTTATTAAGGTGTAGTGATACTTGAAATATGGTCTTGACTTTAGAGATTAGTGCAGATGATGTAACATAACTGTCCAATTCATGTTGAAGAATAATTTACAAAAATAGCACTTTTAAATGAGATTGAGTGAGATCTAAGAGTTTATATTTATGTGAGCCACAGCGGAAGTGATCAGGTAAGACATACTTCTCGTATAGCACAATGTCAGGCAGCCAAATGCTCTCTGAAGGAACTCGGATGAAAGTGATACCACCATAATCCTCCGGGTTCCAGCGCAGTTTATAATCGGCCCACTCCTACATGGACATTTACACAAAATCACAATAGACAGGATGTTAATTATGTTTATTATCTGCGGTTTTATTATTATTATCAATAATAATAGTTATTATAATAGTTATTATTATAATACTGCACTTAATCAAATACATTCTCTTTAGGACCTATATATAAACTGGAGAAATGTACCTGCCGCAGCCACACATTAGTTGTCATAAGCTGGTTCTTCTCATCCTGTATATAAAAAAATGAACATAAAAGTTAAGCAAAATGAAAAATCAAAGCCAGGTGGTGTATATATATACACACACACACACACACACACACACACACACACACACACACACACACACACACACACACACACACACACATACTTATAAATATGTATATGTATGTATAAAACACATATAGAAATAGTCCTGCACTGGCAATCAATTATTGATAAATGGCTATCAGATCTTCTGTAATAACTGCTAATAATTTCTGTGTTATAACTGTGTCCTTGCCAGTGCATCAACAGAAATTGTGCTTTTGTAGAAAACTAACAATTATTTCCAGATCAAAAACACAAAATATGTTTATTAGGGGTGTAACATTGTGCCAATATCTAGATTCACATAAATAAAAAATGATATGAAATATAAACCATATACACATGATATAAGAATAACCAGAAGCACCAAACTGAGCAGGCATTGTAACTGGCTTGGAGACCAAGGTCAAGAAAACCCAGTGTTTTAGCCTGAAACTGTCACTCAATTGGTCTCTTCATAAATCAAACAAATGCAGTTGCACTCTTTTTTTTAAAATAAAATATCTCAAATAATTTAGCATTAGCATCATCCTAATATATATAATGATTATCTCAGTCAATCGACAGCCATTAAGTAACAATGAGATTAGGACTGGAAGGTTGGCACTGGGAAATAAATAACTCACACAACCACATGACCCTGAACAAGAAAAAGCTCTTAGAGTTGGAGAATGTGAGATGGACTAGATAGACTAAATGAAGGTAAAAAGACAAGATGGAGGACAAAAAAGCGCTGGTATGGGCATTTTAAGCTTTTCAGCACCATGGAGAGCAACACTATTTCAGCACAGCAATAAGAACAGTGTCTGTTATCAAATGTATATCTTTTCTTTTTCTGTTACAAAAGAATGCTAAAGAGGTCCACAGAGAATTTGACTGGGATTAAATGTGTGCATAAAAACTGGGATCCAACAACAACAACAAAAAAGGAGAAAATACAAAAGATCTGGGTTAGGACACTTCCAATTCTAGCTTAAATCAAAATGCAAATAAGAAATATTTATAGCAGAAAACAGTGGGTGTGCATGTCTGAAAGTGTGTGAGTGTATGCATCTTCTTACAACATCTACAAGCTGTGATATTTTCAGACCAAAGCGCACTTTGACAGTCTTGTTGGAATGCTGTGTAGGTCGCACCCATTTCTGATAGCCCTGAAAAAGGTCCCTCAGTAGGGTGTCTTCCATCTCAGCCAAAGACACAAACTTTCCTGCAGCTACACACACACACACACACACACACACACATACACACACATACACACACACACACACACACACACACACACACACACACACACACACACACACACACACACACACACACACACACACACACAAAATAGACACACTCACTAAGGGTCATTAAATGCACCAGTATCTATATCAGTGTGACCTACTGCTGCTATTTTAGCATCATAAAACTCACACTGGTAATTTTATATATTGAACTTCATAATGCAGACTAGAAGACTTTGTGAAACAGAAAGGACAAATGGAAACTGTACACTTTCTCTTAATCAGCACAACTGGATCAGGCAATAACTCGATCCCAATCAGCTTTCCACTGAACATAGTGAACATAGTGAACATACTGAAAATTATCTTAATACCCTTTAATGCTTACTTACTTTCTTAATTTGTGATATTCAAATTGATATCTCCATATTTTCAAGTTGTCATTAATTAAGGTTGAGCCAAGGTCAGTATATGTTATGTCAGTTGTGAGATAAATGTATAAAGTCTAAAGAGAGAGATCAGGTTTATTTCAACATTAAATCCAGCTATAAAGAAAGTCTGGAAGCAAATAATTTGTGATTTTATTAATATATTTCTATTTTTAAATAGGTACAGATTTGGGGTATAATTTTTGATTTACCTTCAAAATAGGATACAAAATTATACATTTGCTGGAGTTAAACCCTCAAGGGTACTTTTAATATATACACTTTACCAAGTAAGGCACAATTAGTGCATCTTTAAAGCTTAAATAGAAGTAATATGGTCCAAAATACATTCAATACATACACATTAAATGTCAACAGTGAAATGTGGAAACATGTAGTCACCATGTGAGAGACTCATGCATCTTCCTTTTGTTTCTATCCAACAAAAACAACATATGCTTTGGCTCAATGTCTGCTTGTATGGTGAAATCAGTTCCAATTAGCCACAGTCCAGACGGAACTGCAATGTGTGGAAGTATGGAATGGTAGCCATGTTAGTTTTATATTTTCATTTCATTTAACACCAATTGTTATTGCCTATGGTGAGAGTTTGCTAAAAGGTTATGCCGTTAATAACAGTTTGTTGCTTGTGAACAAAAGAAACATGCCAGTGTCTCTGAAAAACCAGGAAAAACTAGATGTTTCCAAACTTTCCACATCCACCATAATTCACATATTTCAGGTTAAAATACAGATCAAATATAAGGATAAAGTGATTATTTCATTTTTAAGTATTTTTCTAAAAGTGAATGGAAAGTAGTGAACCAGTGAGAAGCCATTATGCTGAAAGTCTATGAAGATAACTAATGTTAAATTATACATACCTGATATATCTGAAAAAAAAGGTTATTATGTACTGGTAAAGGCAATAACCAAGGATTTTAAAGGATAGAAGCTAATTCCGTCTAAAAACACATCAAACTACAAAGATAAACTTTTCAGTTTCTGAAGAGATGGAGTGCTCACCTGTCATCATGGTGCCCAAAAAGAGTGAGAAAAAAGCGCTATAGAAGCCCACCAACTTCATTCCAGCCCTCAGAAAATCACAAAACATGCAAACAAATTATATTTGCACAAAAAGGTGATGAAGAGGAAGACCACAGAGAATAAGCTGAATAAAACAAGTATAAAGCAGATTGAGCTGCGACTTCGCTGTGTTTATCAGCGATGATGAAAGGAATGATAGGATCTGCGTTCAGAACAAGTCCTGAGGCGAAGCGTGTTGGAAAGTGGGAGGGAAGGGAGGGAGAGAAGGAGAGAGAAAGAGCGAAAGACAGAGGGAGAGAGAAAGAGAGAGATGGTAAGAGAGATGGGAAGGGAGAGAGAGACAGAGAGAATTGATTGGAAAACAGAATTTTATTATTTTTATAATAATACAATTTAACAAAAATAAAAAATACAAAAAAATTTATAAATAAAAATATACAATAGAAAAAAAATGCATTTGTTTAAAAAGTATAAAATAAACAAACAAACAAATAAATAAACAAGGTTTATTTATTTATTCATTTGTTTAAAAAGTTTAAAATAAACAGGCAAATAAATAAATAAATAAATAAATAAATAAATAAGGTTTATTTATTTATTTATTTATTTATTTATTTATTTATTTATTTATTTAATAATAATCAAGCAATTGAACTATTAATAAAGTGTCCATACAAACAAACAAACAATATAAAATATTAATAAAAATGTGTGTGTGTGTGTGTGTGTGTGTGTGTGTGTGTGTGTGTGTGTGTGTGTGTGTGTGTGTGTGTGTTTATGCATGCAAAGACCATATGTGTGCATTCACCATACAAAGACAATTAGTCTCCACAATCTCTCTGGGGGATGAAACAAATTCCACATCCACACAAGCCTGAGCATGTGTGTGTGTGTGTGTGTGTGTGTGTGTGTGTGTGTGTGTGTGTGTGTGTGTGTGTGTGTGTGTGATTTTCTGCTCTATTTAAAAGCTGCTGTGGCCAAAACTGTGCAACACCATTCACATTTTATTTACATATAGGAAATTTTACTGTAGATTTAGACGCAAACGGAGACGCATGCACACACGTGCACACACACACACACACACACACACACACACACACACACACACACACACACACACACACACACACACACACACACACAGACACACACACACAGACACACACACTCTCTCTTATTATTGCTCTCTGTTATGGATGTGTTGTTGAGGGTAATTTAGATGAAACAAACAGAAAATTGCTGTCGATTAAACAGCCCTCTTTTCCCCCTGATAATTACAGCTTTAATCAGTCATCCTGTATAATACACTGACTCAGAATACGGCCTACTTCTTAAAACATCTATCTACATCTCATGTTTCTTTAAGCATGTGCACAAAAAGAAAGCAGATAAAACCTTAAAATATTCATCCAGCCAGTTCCTTCAATTATACATGTTTTCCTCAAAGTGTCAACGAGATGCACAGGAGTGAGTTTTAATATTCAATCACTCACTTTCCCAAGAAGCTTTATCCTGTTTAGGGTGGTGATCTGGAAGCTGGAGCTTAGACTGGAACAACTGGGACATTTTTCTAAGCATTTCTCTCACACTGTTGTTGTTCTTCATATGCGTGTTTCATCATTGAACATTTAAAGGCTCTGGAATGGATGGAGTTGGTGTTGAATCTAAAATGATCTCAGATGTTGAGCAGATTTATGAGTTGCTCAGGAGCACCTGGTTCTGCAACTCTAACTGACTGGATAGGCTGCCTGAAGTTTTTTTTTAACCTCAACTACTGCTCCATGGATCCATCTATCTTTCAGGGAACACAGAAGATGTGCTTGAAGACTGAGGTGGTGGAATAAACTTTCGCTTAATGTATGTTATGTCTTTATTAGTCATAATTTATGTCTAAAAAACCTATTTGGTCCAGAAGTCCACAAAATCACTTTTTTGCTTTTCTAATTCTCCTGATTGACGCTATTTTTAGACTGTGTCCAAATAAACCAGTATCAGAAATTGTGAGGTACAGCATACTATCGACCATTAACTGTTTATTCACGAATCACTACTACCATACAGGAGAACTTAAAACATTAAGCTGTTGAGCCTATAAATACAATTTATATACACAGATCAGCATAACATTATGACCACCTGCCCAATATGGTGTTGGTCCCACTTTTATTGCCAAAACAGTTCTGACCCATCGAGCATCAACAGCATGAACTTCTTCAGCAGTTTGATCTACAGGAGTTCATCTGTTGGATCGGACCACACGGACCAGCCTTTGCTCCCTCATCCACCCACAACCCTGTCGCCGGTTCACCACTGTTCCTTCCTTGGAGCACTTTTGATAGACCACTGCAGACCAGGAACATCCCACAAAAGATTCAGTTTTGGAGATGTTCTGACCCAGACGTCTAGACGTCACAATTTGTCAAACTCGCTTAAATCCTTATGCTCGCCCATTTTTCCTGCTTCAAACATCAACTTTGGGGAAAATGTTTTATTTTCTGACTATTAAATAATTCCACCCTCTAACAGGTGCCATGATGAAGAGATCATCAGTTTTCTTCACTTCACCGCTCATATTGTTCTAATATAATAATTTGATGCCTAGTTGGTGTATATTTATATAAAAGAACACATTTTTCACCACATTTTATTTTCAGGGAACTTAGCAATTAGCTAAACTTTCAAAATAATGACTCACTTCATCTATTGTAAACATCCGGTAATTATCATAATATAATATAAAAAAAAAAAAAAGATCAAAGTGCACAAATTGCTGTTTCATTTCATCTTCGCGGCTAAACATTAACTCACTTTATCTATAGATTACAAATGTTTATTGCCTGTACACACCCAGTACATTAGTATGAGAACTGCAAAGTGTTGACACACCTTACCTCACCTTACCCCACACCACCACACCGCTCCTCTCCTGCTATTCGGCAGGTATGTCATCTCTAACAGCCAACATGTTCTGAGCTACAGGGAATTTCAGAAAACACCAGAGGAGCACCATGGAGGAACAAAGACTAGCACTGATCATGACCATGTGGCTCTTCAGCAGCCTGAACCTACAGCATGCATCAGCTTTTAATCTGGATAATACCAACATTTTGAGGAAAAGTGGGGAACCTGGGAGTCTGTTTGGATTTTCCCTCGCAATGCACCATCAACTCAAACCTACGGATCAGCAATTGTGAGTTTATTAACATATTTACAGGGGAATCAATAATAAACACCATGTTGGTTAGACGTGAATGTAAAATTTTTTCTGAATCCACAGAAGTTTCATCACAGGCTAAAGATTCAGTTAATCAGTTATTAGCAGCTAATAGATCACTATAACTAATAAACGGCTAATTGAGTGTACGCTGTACTGTATAGTATGTTCAGTGAACTGCAAAACTATTAAGCAACAATGAAGCAGACATTCATCCTAATAGTATTCAAATTGTTTCTATGTTAACGATATTGTGTGTCAAGATAACTGCGTTTATACAAAATATTATCAGGTTCCGTATTTAACACAGAAATAAAATTCCTGATATGTGCATTATATTTTACTGAATAATTTGACTAACCATTTTTACTACCATATCTGTGAGAAATCTGTAACACACCAGATGTTGTTTAGATTATTTCCGGATAAATCCCATATCAGAATTGATCATTTTAGGAAAACAAATTTTTCAGTTCTAAATAAGTCGTCCATAACTTCCATGGAATATAAACAACATTCCCAGCTTCCTAATAGGCTGAAACTTGTAAAGAAATAATGTCACTGTGCTGAATTTTTTGTGAAAATAAATTAATCGATCTGTATACTGTACGTATAAAATAATTTGTTAAGGCTTTCATTGCTTATCATTAACTGGCTGAAAAGGTATTAATCTTTTCTGCATTTGTTATAATTATCCTGCAACAAAGCAATCAAAGCAACAAATAAAGGAACAATTTGGTGATCACTGCTGGAGGATATGTTTATTACAAAAGTTAAGAGATTATGCAATAGATCATTTCTAAACAAAACCATTATGAAAGCCATATCGAATATACTGTAAATGAGAAATTTGCGTGGACCACAGTGAACTTCTTTCTTCATTTATTTTGCAAAAAACAACAAAAAGTACAATAGTGACCACAAACCACCAGAACAGCTTCAGTGCTATTTTTCATTGAAAGGATTTTTCCTGCGTTGGTGTTGCCATGGTGGAGGAAAACGTTGTATAATAAGTCACTCCAACATGTTTCTTACAATCTGGTAAAGTGAAGCCAATAGATTCAAACAATTTTCTTTTGCATTAAATCATTCTGTGAGCCTTTGTGCCCTGTATACAGAGCCAGGCTCATCCTGGAAGAGACTGCACCCAGTGCTATAGAAATATCACTCATCACAGGTTATATATGATCAGTCAGAAGAGTAGTGTATCAGTCAGTGAAACATTTTTCTGCTACATTTTCTTGAATGAATTCATATCATAGTTTATGTTCTACAGTGCAGACACTAACAAGTATTTCACATTGCCACCCAATTACTAATGAATGCACTGTAAATGATAATAAAACACTACATGGAAGTACAATTGGAAGTACACAGTTGTATACAACGTCTTTAAAAGCATTTGGTATCATGAAGTTTTCCCATCACTTGAAATAGAAGCCCATGCCTGTTCCAGCTTGACAATGCCCCTGTGAATAAAATCCAGCTCCATGAGGTTATGCTTTACATGGGTTGGAGTGGAAGATTGTTCCTGTTGATCCTGTTATAGAGCTCTGATCTCAACCCTATTGAACAGCCTATAGGATGAATGTGAAGGCTGACTGCACCCATGGTCTCCTCACATCACCTACATCAATACCTGACTTTACTAACATCCTGTTGACTGAAAGAATCTCAACATCTCCACAAAATCTAGTGGAACATCTTCCCAGAAGAGTGGAGGATATTATAACAGCAAATGGGGATGAAATGTCAAATAAGATGTTTAAATAGGGCATACATGATGCAACAGTGTCTTGGTGTCTTGACCACATGAATAACCTTTTTAAGCTGAATTTACTGACAGAATAAGGGCATGCAAGGGCATGCAGGACCTCAAAGTGTGCCTGAGGCACATGGAAAATGATCATTGTCTGCTAGACTGTTTATCTGTCATCGTCCAGACTGACACTGACACGTTGTAGTCTTTATGACATGTCTGCAGCTGCTTCCAAACCAAATTATACACTTTTGGCACAATTTACAATGTAGTTTGGTTTGGTTTGACACTGCATTTAATGAAATTAATGTAAAACTCTTTCAACAAATTCAAAACAATTGTGTGTCATATACAGCAACAAATATCCAAAATGCATAGCACTAACACTAACCTATGTCTGCAACGACTGTCAGAAGAAGACAAAGACCATGGTGCTTAAATGGTCTTAAAAAGAAAGATGATTTATTCTTGTCACGTGTACTTTACAGCACAGTGAAATTCTTTCTTTGTGTAGCCCAGCAATGTTAGGAAGCTGTGGTCAGAGAGCAGGGTCAGCCATTATATAAGGCCCCTGGAGCACTGAAGGTTAAAGGGCCCTGCACAAGGGCCCCAAGACCGGCAGTTTGGCAATACCAGGCTTGAACCCCCAACCTTCCTATCAGTAACACATAGCCTAAATCACTGAGGTACCACTTCCCCATGATTTGTTTGGAGTGTGATTGTTGTTTCTGCACCTGCCTGTGGAATCACACTGAAGGGGAAAAAAATTTTCATGATACCATACCTGCAGACTAAACAGTACACTTGTGAAAGGAATTTACAACACAAACAGTTTGTTGTCATTTTTATTTGTATAGCCATTTTAATGATGGACATTGTCTCAAAGCAGCTTTACAGGAATACATGGTGGTATCTACTGTACGTGGAGACTAACAATGTAACTGGTGCTATTCTAACCACATGCTTTACCAGAACTGTAAAGACCTTAGACGAGCTCAACCCCTGAAATAAAACCATTCAGCTACTTGTGCATGATGATCATCATAGAACAATCACCTCGAAAGCGGTTATAAATTTGCATAAAAGAGTTTCTGCCTATAAGTTTGTTCCTTATAATTGTAAGTTTATCCCTAATGAGTGAACCAGTGGCGACTGTAGCAAGGAAAAACTCTCTGAGACTTCATTAAGGAGGAAACCTTGAGAGGAACCAGACTCAAAAGGGAACCCATCCTTAGTCTCAACAGCGAATGTCTATTCATTGCAATTCCATTATTTTTCATTGATAAATGCTTAAATGCCGAACTGTGAATGCAACTTGTGGTTCTGAGCCATTGTAGTAGACTGTTGATAATAATTACAGTCCTGTATCAAAGTTCATGAGTTGCTCAGTAACTTTATAGATCTTTAAGCTGTTGATGTGACTGTTGAAAATAATTTCTGACCTCAGCTTGCTGGTTGGTTCTCCACATGCGAAAGCTTTACCCAGTCAGAAGAGCAACATAACCGGAGGTCTGTTTCGCTGTAAATTCACGACGCAGAGTGACGACTGTGAACGGATTCCTGTAGACACTAAAGGTTGGTGTTATTCTCTGTAAATACTTATGATGGATGAATATTCTGATTATATAAATCCTTCTTATCATTTACAACTTATTGACAGATTCAAAACCAGGACAGGGATTAGACCATCGGGAAAACCAGTGGATGGGTGTGAATGTGAAAAGCCAGGGTCCAGGAGGAAAAGTGGTGGTGAGTTAATCCTATAACACAGTAATAATTACACTGTCTTCCATTTATAGCAGAGATGAATTAAAAAAAACTGATTACAGAGATGTTAAAAGTAACAGGTATGAACATGTAAAAAATGAATGTTTTAATCATATTGTATTCCTATTGTATACAGTTCAGTAGGTTTGAGTAAATAGAGATTGGATCTGTTAAATACTGTGTTTGTGTATAACTAAAAATCTATTTAAGGACCCAGTAGACAATACATACAATACTCATTAATACAGAAAATCCATCAACTTGATATTGATTCCTGATAAATCTTTGGTGGAATTTATCCACTTAGGTTTGTGCTCACCGCTACCAGCAGTGGATACATGACAATCAGCTGATACTGGGCAGATGCTTCATCTTGGAAGAGAGCCTGATTGTAGAAGAAACAAAAACGTTCTGCAGCAATCGAGGCAGTTCTAAGGAAGATTTTGGTTACTGCCAGCAGGGCGTCTCTGCAGCTTTCACCAAAGACAAGGACTACATCGTGTTCTCAGGGCCTGGTGCATACGACTGGAAAGGTACACCACACGTAAGAACTGGATGGATGGATGGATGGATGGATGGATGGATGGATGGATAGATAGATAGATAGATAGATAGATAGATAGATAGATAGATAGATAGATAGATAGATAGATAGATAGATAGATAGATAGATTATTATTATTTCCCTAATTTCACATTCATTTTGGAACTATTTTAACACCAATTTTACCATTTTATGTCATCATATTTTGAAGGCATTGTCCGCATGGAGCCCATTAAAGACCTTTTCCTGGATCTTTATGAAACTGAAAACTACAACGTGTTTGATGAGAATTACATTCCTCTGACTATCAGCAGCTTTTTAGGTGGGAGGTTTGTTGCTTTCATTTGTTCTTTAATAAATTTGTTTTTCCTACATAGATTTCCTTATAATTCTATGCATGTTGTTGGGGTCAACTTCAATAATAAAGTGTTACTGTAATCATGTCGAATATTTTCCTGGTCATTTTTAGTGCTTGGAGTTCTTTTTTTTTATGAAATACTTTAAATGGTAGAAAAGAGCTTCCACATACAGTATTTTATATCTTCCCTTAATTCATATAAATGTTTGTTTAATTGCTATATGCTAAATAAAAATACTAAATAAATCTATTTGGCACTGCCTTTTTTTTTGTATTTAACTTTCGAAGATATAAATCTTAAAAATGCGGAATTGGTATTTTATCTTTTGCACTTTTCCAGGTTTTTCTCTGGACACAGGAACAAATGTGTTACAGAAAGGGGAGCTGGTGATAGTAGCAGGAGCACCACGCTCCAATCTCAGTGGAGAAGTTCTTCTCTTAAAGCCTGTTTCTGTACGGGATCAGAGGAATCTGCGTTTAGCTCACATTCTCCAAGGCCAAGGTCTGGCATCGTCTTTCGGCTACTCACTGGTTGTAATGGACCTCAACGCAGATGGGTAAAAAGTCTAGAACCTGGGCTTGATATAACTTACCTGTCTCTAATGTATTTTACTGATAATAAAAGTTAATATTTTTTTTATAGCAATGCAATTGCTAATATTATGTTTTGAAAATGATTAAATTCTTACACTTTAATTCTAAGCATTGCCAACAATATTTATAGATATTGAGATATTTGGGAATAGTTTCTTGGTTTGTAAATATACGATACACTAAACACCTTTCTGCTGGTTGGTTTATCAGATGGGACGATATTGTGGTTGGTGCTCCTCAGTACACCTCGATAGACATGGACGAAGAAAAAGGAGGCGCTGTTTACGTCTACATAAACCGCCGAGACGGCCGAGACTGGGACAGATTACAGCCAGACGTTCTTCTCGGCAATAAAGGCTCCATGTTTGGACTAGCGGTGGCAAATATTGGGGACATCAATCAGGATGGATACAACGGTTCGCATTCTTCTACCAGACAAAGTGCAGAAGTGTCACAAATATTTGTGTTTAACTCAAAGTAATTACTCTGATTATGTTTTTTGACAGATTTAGCAGTTGGAGCACCTTATGATAATGACGGTAATGGTGCAGTGTACATTTATCTCGGCAAAACTGGACAGTTGCAAAAAGAAAACCAAGTAAGTGAAAACTCCTCGGTTGATTAAGTGTGCCACAAATTTTACCTTTGATATTTATCTGTGATGGTCTGCTTATGTAGGTATTACAGGGAACAACACATCAAATCAAGTTGTTTGGCTATTCCTTGACTGGAAACATGGATATTGATGGGAACGGCTATCCAGACGTGGCTGTTGGATCACTTTCTGACACCGTCCATGTCTACAGGTAACATGTTCCTTCACATGCATCCTATTCCTTGCTAATTTTTTGGCCTGGTCTACAGGTACAGATCTACATTGTACAGTATATTTAAAAATGAATTCTTTTTGTTTAAGGTCAAAACCAGTAATTAGTATCGAGAAATCCTTGACTTTAACACCTGGTGCAATGAACTTCCTTAAAGAAGATTGTCAGAAAAGACACTGGTGAGAAACAACCCATAACATTCTTAAAAGTCTCATTTTGGATTTTGGAATTTGTTTGGTTTTCATTGAATGGCTGCATGTTAATGTCTTTAGCTTCATAACTGCTGAAACCTGCTTCTCCTTCACGACCTATCCAGGGACGTATAACCCCAGTCTGAGTGAGTAAAATAATGCTTGATTATGTTTTAAATCTAAAAATTAATGTTTAGCTTAATGTAGAACAGATGAAGACCCATGGAAAAGTAAATGGAAGAGTAATGAAATATCTGTAATGGTAATCATTATGTCAAGTCTCCTCGAATAATTTTTAAAACTGATCATTTCATCTTTTGTGGTCTGTTAGAGATTCTGTACAAGCTGAACGCTGATGATCAGAGGGTTCAGAATGGCCAACAGTCCCGCCTCATTTTCTATGAACGGTGGGATCAGAATGATCGTCAGTCCCGATTCATTTTAAGGAACATTTCTCTCCAGACACATGGCCAAAAACAATGTGTGCGAAACCACCTTCGACTCCGGGTACTAAACCTTCTTCACCGCACCTTCACCATGTTTTTACTCTGTTTCTACACAGTATATAATTCACATTTTTTGTAATGGGATATGTAATTTCCTGTTCCTTCAGGCTGACACCGAGGACAAGCTTACAGAAATCACCGTCAGCATGTCAGTGTCTCTACCTCAAAGCAGTCCTCTTCAGACGTTACGCCAAAGCTCTTTACCTGCTCTCGAGCCAGTGCTCAATGATCTCCAGCCTCGGGAAAGCACAGCTAAAGTGTGTGTTAGATAATAAAACAGAATTTTGGTTTTTTTTTGTTATGATTTAAGAAGAACCTTCAAGCATGAATCTTTTCTCACATTGCAGTTCATGTTTTTGAATCCTGAGTGTGGAAGGGATAATATCTGCCAGAGTAACCTGCAGCTGCAGTACACCTTCTGCAACAAACACCAGGATCTGGACTTGTGTTCACCACTAGCTAGGTAACCTCACTACACTACTGGATGTATGTATTTTTCAATTAACAGGTGGATGAAGTTACCAGAACTGGACAAATTGTCCAGAATTATATTTAATTTAATGTTGAAAGCACTTCATATTTCCAAAAACTGAAGATTTATACTATGGGTATAATTCAGCAAAAGTTTGATTTGTAGCAGAAGTTTCAGATTTAAAGCAGATATACATTTTCTTCTTACATTATTCAAATGTTTTAATGAAAAATTTAATAAAAAACATTCCTTAAAGGTTCTTTATGTAGTGAAAACGTCTTCCTAGCTAAAATGCTAATACTTGGCGCTCTATCTGATAAAGCATCCTTTTGTTGTATCATTTAAGATAAAACCTGGCTTCTGCCTGAAACAACATATTCAACATTTTATAGATTTGTAGCAAATACACAATTAGAACAAATAATTACCATGAAATAGGTGTTTTCTGTGCCTTTTTAATTATTTCTAAAAGACGTATGTGAAACCATGTTATACCGTCTCCAAAGTGACACTGGAGGTTCTGTATATTATACTGTAGGTATTATATAATTCTTTTTGCAGAGATGTTAAACTGTATTTAGCATTTCTAGGTTAAATTTGCCACAATTCACACAAAAAACTTTATCATAGAGACTCCTCATCATCATGCATCACCTTTCCTGTGTTTTATCTCCATGTTGTTGTGTATATTAAAGGGAGGACGGAGTGGCAGTGATCTCTCCCGGTGCTGGAACCATGGCGCTGGAGATCACTGTAACTAATCAGGATGGAGATGAAGCTCATCTCGCTCAACTGGTTGCGAACTTTCCAGAATCTCTTCCTTTATTGTCGGTCATTCTCAAACGAGACAGTGTAAGTCTCACAATAAAACACTACAGAAACACATGATCTTATAAATATGATAAGCCAAAATAAGGTCAAAGCAAGATAATATAATCACTTTCTGGGTGTTATAGTGAATTTCAGTGTTTTATTACCTCATTGTCATTTTAACAAATGACTAATTAGATGCTAAAATACTTTTTTTGCTCGATGTTTCATTTTATTTTATTTTAATATTGAATGCAAAATGAATTATTGTTTATTTGTGAATTTGTCAGCACAACTAAATATCAGTAAATGATAGTAAATTATAGTAAATTATAGAATGTCACTATAAATGTCACTATAAATGTCACTATAAATTCCTAAAGAAAATTCATACTTCAATAAATAAACGAAGAACTATTTTTTATTTCCAAATAAAACTTTTTTTGCTCGATGTTTCATTTTATTTTATTTAAATATTGAATGCAAAATGAATTATTGTTTATTTGTGAATTTGTCAGCACAACTAAATATCAGGATATTATAGAATGTCACTATAAATTCCTAAAGAAAATTCATACTTTAATAAATAAACGAGAACTATTATTTATTTGCAAATTGTGATATGAAAGGAATAAAGCAGTTCAAGATGTGCTGCTATAAGTAAGAAAATGCTATGGAAAGCTTTACTGTGTTTTTTCTACAGGAACTGAACGTGCAGTGTGACGTGGACGGGACTAAAACGAGAGCCGAATGTGATCTTGGAAATCCTTTCAGAAGAAATGCAGAGGTAATGTAAATAGTGTTGGACCTGTATTTATTAATTTACTTACTATGATTTTGCTTATTTAATGTTATTAATTCTGCAGGTAACGTTTTATCTGTTGCTGAACACCGATCGTCTGAGCCTGAGCGTAACCGACGTCAACGTGACTCTCAGTCTCCAGACGTAAGATGCAATATTTATGACATTTTTATTATAAATTATACATTTTATTGTGTATTACTTCAAAATGTACTGTATTTGTTTTGGTTGTATGTTGGCTTTTGGAGTAATGTTAATATAAAGAACACAAAAGGAAGTGATTCATAAAAGATACATTAGAACTTAATTGGGGAAAAAGTAATGGCACCCTATAAATGAAGAAAATATTCACATTATTCTCGATTCAACTCACAGCTCATCTGACCTCCAACTAGAAAAAATCCTGAGTTTTCTCAACCTTGATTTCAGCGTTTTTATGTTGTGTTTTTTCACTAATCAGTGTTTGCACACGTGCAATTTTATGTAATCCTGTGTATAGGTTTATTAGTTTTATTTAATTTTGTGTTGTTGTATGTTGTTTCTATGCCGCACCTTGATCCTAAAGTTTTCATTTTGTTTTAATGTGTACTTAAATGTACAATAAAATCACATGACTTGATTTGATTTAACTTGATCCAATCAACATGGCTGCTCAAAATATCTTTACCGAAGTATCACACAACATCTTGATTTTTTCAGTTCTCTCATGTTTCCAAACTTTAAACTCACCTCCCAAATCTTTCAAACATTCCTCCTGAAATCTGTTTCATAATCTTCCTTGATGTCTTCTGAAAGCTACACGTGTAGATGTTTCTGTTGTTAATGTTGGATTAGGGTTGTAGTCTTTTGCAGCATACCACTGCATTACATTTTAAAATAAATTTCTACACAAATTAATTACATTTATTTCCATATGAAAACATGAGCAGGTGCAAATTTATGTCTTCAGTTGTAATATATCTAAAGGTCTAGACACCAGATTTTAGAAACCATTGCGTTAAACTTTGAATAAATTTCTAGCTGGAATAATAGTAATATGAATGATTTCACACTTGCTTTTGTTGCTACAGGATCAGCGTGCAAAATATTACAGCAATCGTAGCAGAGGCTCGAGTTTTCTTTGAGTTGTATCTCCAAGTGTTTGGGTAAGAAAACTTCAGAAAATATGATTATAGCGGGGTTTTTTTTTTGAGTTTTTTTACTTGATTAGATTTTTAAATACTGAATGCAAAATGAAAGATACTGACTGGATTGTGTCCTCACTATAAAATCAGTATATTGATAGATATTAGTCAGACAATAATGTTATTGTGTTACTAAACTTCAGCCTCTCCCTGTGTAAACTCTCTTTATCACTACTTTAATCACTACTATGTCACTTCATTGTGTCTGAAGACTAGCCAAACCTTCTCAAGTGTACTATCGAGAAGAGGAAGAGAAAAGACAATCAGATAAGGAGATCGGAGAACCTGTGCAGTACCAGTTTTCAGTATGTCTTTGTTTTATGTATATTTTACATCAAGCATTAATGTGTTTAATTTTTCCCTACATGGCAACAATGACAGCAAGATCTTTGAGATCTCTGTGTAAGATCTTTGACTGTCGGTCAGTTTTGCTAAACTTTTCCATACAATAGTCGAAATGTGTGATTATTAAATTTTAATGTTTTTAAGACCAATTGTTTTGGAAAAAAACTATTAATATGAATAAAATGATCAGCCAATAGACACGACTTTAAAAGCTTTCATGCCCAAAATAATCAGTAATCAAGATTTGGGTAATTGTCCTGAATGTTGGAGGTTCAAGCCGTGGCATTGCCAATCTGCCACTCTTGGGGCCCTTGAGCAAGGCCCTTGACCCTCTTTGCTCCAGGGGCGCTGTATTATGGCTGACACTGCGCTCTGACTCCTAACATCGCTGGTATATGCAAAGAAAAAATGTCACTGTGCTGTAATGTACATGTGATAAATAAAAAGCACCTTTTTCACCTTCATCTTATTACAGGAAATGTTAAAATATTCAACATCACCCCTCTGTCATTTCAGCAGTGAACACAACAGAATTTGGCAATAAAAACTCATTTTTAACACATTTTTATTAATATTTTATGGTGTCCATGAAACAAATATTTATAGCTTCTATATCTATAAATGATTTCCCTACCAGCCTTTTTTTAAATCTCTGTAGCATAACACAATAATCAACAGCTTGTCTTTTCATGGATTCAATCAGGATTCAACATTCCTGTAGTATACATATAAACATAAAAAACCTCACCTAAAGTATTATTAAGACATGCAGGTGCATTCCCACCTCACCCCCAATGTTCCATATACAGTGATACACAGCACACAAAAATCATCTATGTTTTTTGCTTAAATTATGACTTCAGATCAGTAACATGGGTCGACCTCTGAAGTCCTTCGCCTCTGTGACCCTCAACATCCAGTGGCCGAAGGAGAATAAAGAAGGAAAGTGGCTTTTTTACCTGCTGAACATCACCGGGCCCAACAACCAGAACATCCCGTGCAGCCCAGCCTCCGAGATCAACCCTTTGAAACATGCTCAAGAGGTCAGACGCTTTCACATCAGCGTTTCTCTACGTGCCACATCATTTATTATTCATGTTTTACTTTTTCTGGATCTCTGTGATTGGTTATGACTTTGCTGGTTGTGTGCAGGTGATATCCAGAAGCAAACGTGAAGTGAAAGACGAATCCAGACACTCAGCTCTCAGCTCTGATGGACTCCTGTCTTTATTTGGAAGCAAACGCCGTTACAAATATTTGGTACACTTTTTACACAATTGCACGCCAAACTGAAGGGACTTTAAATTATCTCAGGAGTGGGTCTATAGGGGTTTATAGAAGTCATTTTTGCTCTTGTTGTCAGCAAAGGTTACACCAGTGCAAAGACAAAACACTAAAAACATGCAAAAGGCATGCATGTGTACCATAGAAATCGAAGTGTACTGTATAATTAGTATATATAAATTAAATATACAGGTACAGTATTCACACAATTTGTGTTTCGACTTTAAATTGATACTAATGTTTGACTTTGTACCTATATATGACCATATAAACACGAAAGTATGTATTCTGAAGCATATTTCAATCATTATCTGGAAATTGTATTCAAAAAGGCAAAATCAGTCATTGTAAAAAACATTTACATGCAATATTTGAAAAAATTGATGCTTTTTTAATTATTTAGAAAATCTCAAAGTATTGATATTCTGTTATGTTCAATTATTTTTATAATTATATATCAGATACAGTAAAGATACAGACATTCAAAGAAAACCCCTGGATTCACTTTGTCCTTTTCCTCTGCTTATTACAGACATGTGATGATGAATTAAAGTGTGTGCAGCTCAGATGCCCCCTAAAGGCAGCAGACAGAACTGCAGTCACTCTGCACTCACTCCTGTGGAGCAGCACTTTTATTGAGGTAATTTTTTATTCATTGGTTTTATTATATTTATTTATTAAAACAACTTTTTGCATGAGTTTGCATGCTATTTTATTACTATATTCGGATTATATAATATCATGGTGTATGTTGGTTGTGGCAGGAATACAGCTCTCTGAAATATCTAGACATTGTGCTAAACGCATCTCTGAGCCTTGATGGATCGCAGAAGAACTTAAGACTCAAAAAATCTCACACACACACACAGGTACAGAATTAAACACAGAGATTAACGGGTTTATCATGAATTATTTTTTTTAAAAATTGTATTTACCATGATAACATGCAATCAGATAAATCTGTATATGTGTGTTTCGTGCAGGTGAGACTTACAATATTCCCAGAAAAGAAGCCGACATTTCTCAGTCGAATCCCCTGGTGGGTGATTCTGCTCATTGTGGTACTCACGCTGCTCCTACTTTGCCTCCTGACCTACTTCCTGTACAAGGTGATAACATTCATACAGTATATAAAGCTTTCACACATCACCAGGCAGATCGCCCTGTCATATCATAGATATCAGCAAGAGAGCGTGAAGACCAACACCTATTTCCTTAAAAGCATCTGAAGCTCACAGATGCCTTTGATTGGCTAAAGTCATTGCAATTAAGAGGGTGCCATCCTTCTACATTCCAGTCTGTATGTAGATCAAGAGTCCAGAGTCAGATATTAGGTTTTAATGGGAATATAGTCGTCTAGAAAATTATTTGCTTCCTTCATTCTGAGCAAAAACACATGCAAAAACTGATATTTTAAACCAAAAGACAAGATCAAATCATCTGGTGCTTAATAATTGATAACCATAGAGCTCCTGAAGCATCACCTTCAAGCAAAAACATCTCCAGATGATCAATTATCGTATCATTGTTAACGTCTTAGTGTTTTTTACGTATTTAAAAATAAACATTTCTTCTTATAAAGTCATGATTTCTTAATAACAGCTGTTTCTTTTTTTTTTTTTCGTGTCTCTGTGTTCCTCAGATGAGAAGCCTCGACTGCTCAACGTGCAGAGAAAACAAAAAATATCACAGTATCTATCATAATCAAGCTATGAAATAAACACCTATGCAAGAAATCCAACAGAAAAAAAAGGCTGTTGGTGTTTTATGGGATGTCAAAGGAGCATCCCATACTGTTTACTGTTTACTATTAAAAAGTAGTGCATGTGTGCTCTAGGAATACTATAACAAGGTAATAGATATTCAGTCAAAGCTCTATATAGAGTGCTTTATTCCTCATGTACCACATCATTACACATCATTACACAGTCATACTCCATGAATACGCCGACCGGGCAGAAAATTACGCCTGGTGCAGTGAAGAACACTGATGATCTCTTCATCATGGCACCTGTTAGTGCGTTTATATATTTATTAGGCAGCAAGTGAACATTTTGTCCTCAAAGTTGACGTGTTGGAAGCAGGAAAAATGGGCGAGCGTAAGTATTTGTTAAGTAAGTTCATTTTGCTGATGCTCGACGGGTCATGACTGTTTCAGCAGGAAAAGGGAACCAACACAATATTAGGCAGGTCATAATGGTCATAATGTTATGGCTGATTGGTGTATAAACCTGTAGTTACATGTAATTCTGTGAAAAGTCCACAATCTTGCTATCACTTACATTAAAGCAGCTAAAACCAGTTACTCCGTTATCAACCTTTTGATTTTTTTTTATATGTGAAACTCAAATAAAAATGAAACTTGTTAATCAATGTGTGTTTATCGATTCAGTTGATGTTCATATTGAGCAATAACAGTCACCTCTGGAACATTCCTTCTTTTTCTAAGCATGTAAATTAATATATGAATATTAATAGCTACCGTATTTTCCAGACTATAAGCCGCTACTTTTTTCCCACGCTTTGAACTCCGCGGCTTAAACAATGATGCGGCTAATTTATGGATTTTTCCTGGGTTTTTTCCCAGTTTTACAAACTTCATGCCAAAAAACTGAACCCCATAACATTAGACCAATGAAATTACTGAACTGGTTCAGGTGCACCAATGAAACTCTTTATATTAAATCAGATGCGCTCCCACTGAATCGGGCCGCACCACATCATAAATATGGATGATGTTCCTGTGACGTTTGACCTGCCGCTCACTCGGACTGTCTACAGGAAATGTGAATCATTCATCACGCTGAAAACAACCGGGCATGAAAACACACTTCACCTGTGTTCTGAGCTGCACGGCATCGGGAGAAAAGCTTCACCGATGGTGATTTTTAAACGCACGACGATGCCAAAAGAAAAACTCTCGAGAGAAATAGTTGTGAAAGGAAGGAGGAAGACAGTGAACAATGACTTTCTTGGTAGGCTACTGTTTAGATACAAGCCGTGTAACAGACACTGTCTTTCATTAAAGCCTGTGTAAAGTTCATTAGTTTCAGTGTAAACCTGCGGCTTATAGACAGGTGCGGCTTATTTATGTTCAAAATACAAATCTTTGTACAATTCAGTGGGTGCGGCTTATATATGGGTGCGCTACAAGGCAAAACTACATTGTTTCTTTGTGGAATACATGCATATTTATTTTAATATGTATTTGGTTTTTTTTTATATTATATGGACAAAAGTATTGGGACAACTGAATTTTCCAGCCACATGTGGTTCTTCCCCAAACAGTAACAGTTCCTTCACTTGAACACGGAGACCCAAACCTGTTCCAGCTTTATGAAGATATACTTTAAATAGGTTGGTGTGAAAGATCTCCTGGTATAAAGCTCTGACCTCAACCCTATTTAACACCTTTGGGATGAATTGGAATTCTGACTGCACCCCAGGAACCTCCTCACCTTCTCACCTACATCACTACCTGACTTTACTAACACTTTTGTAGGTGAATGAGCACAGATCTCCGCAAGCACAATCTAAAATCTACTGGAACATCTTCCCAGAAGAGTGGAGGTTTTTATAAAAGCAAACTGAGATTTAATGTGAAATGAGATGTTTAAATGTCACGTACCGCTCATAGAGTCAGGTGTCCACAAACCTCTCTCTCTCTCTCTCTCTCTCTCTCTCTCTCTCTCTCTCTCTCTCTCTCTCTCTCTCTCTATCTATGTCGCAGCATCAGTGAGATCATGCTGAAAAAGAAACGGTAATGTTTGTTATAATAGAAAATATATCAGGATATTATGTTGAGGTCTCCCTCAGAAACAGTATTGCTATCATTTCTAACCAAACAGCTGAGGTCATTGGGGTCACAAGACCAGGGTCTGGTGCTACAGTAGGTAGTGAACAGTAAGGCAGGGTTAAAGAGTGAATTATACTTTAGCTCACATTCACAGTTTCTAAATCGGGAGTGAGGATGAGCTGGTTTGTGTGTGTGTGTGTGTGTGTGTGTGTGTGTGTGTGTGTGTGTGTGTGTGTGTGTGTGAGTGTGTAAAAGTGGGTCAGTCACTTTGTGTTGTCATCCACTGGAGTGTTGTAGCTCTTAACCAGAGGCTGCATGAAGAGACCAACAGTTCCAGAAACACAAACCAACACAAAAATCCAGAGGAAAAGCCGGTCTATGACCATCGCCACATATTTCCAGTCCTCAATGATCTGAAACAAAAGAAAGTTTTGTTGTGAACGCATATCGACTAGGAATGTGTAGTGATTATAATGTTTTAACTTTTAATTGCTTTGAACCACATACTGGCATGTAAATAAATTCATTACCCTCAAATAAATCATTTGAAATAATTATGTTATAGGAATTTGAAAAGACATTACAAAAAGGGCTTTTATGACTTTTTTATTTAAGTCTTTCACATCAATTGCCATTGTATATTTTATTGATATTGAACGTCTGTCTCTTACACTACACTACTACAGGTTTGGGGCTCCTAGTATAAGTAAAGGGAGAATTGAATGCTACCAGATCCAAAAGCATCCTATACAGTACCATATTTCCTTCCAAACATTGATATAACATTAGGAGGAAAAAAACACATGATTGGAAAGTTCAGGCTTCCAAATACTTTTGTCCATATAGTGACCTACATTACATTTGACCTGAACCTTGAGACGTATACAGGCACTCTGTCTGAAGCAATGCCTCATATAATGAATTACCCTGCAGACCTTCATCTTTAAATCTCTGACAGATGATGATAAGAACAACCACAATGCTCACCGCTTCATCATCATCCTCACTCTTTATCTTATCTGCGATGTATCTCACGCCCTCCATGGCCTCCTCCACTTCCCCCGAACACTTCACGGCTAGACGTCGACGAATCTCTGTGTCGTCCTGCATGTCTCTGATTTTCCAGTTCAGGGTTTTGGAGTCCTTATTCGCAAAGAACGTTGAATCTGACTGTGCTTTCTGCTCTCTTTTAGCGGTCTTCTCGGAGAACGAGCGATGTTTGTGCTTACGTCTGAATTTCTCGTGCATATTGGAGGAGCCAGGCCTTCGCATGAACAGCAAAGCTGGCAGACGATGCAAGAAGAAGCCTCTGACCCATAGAGGCATTGTGTGTGTGCTAGGAGAACGGTGATGAACGTTCAGGACGCACACGCTGGTGACGATGGAGAAAGTCACCAGCACCATGGCGAACATCAGATACTTGCCGATGAGCGGCACAGCCAGCGAGGTTGGAGGCACAATCTTGGAGATGAGGAGGAGGAAAACGGTTAGAGCCAGGAGGACTGAGATACACAAGGTCATCTTCTCTCCACAGTCTGAAGGCAAATAGAAAACTAAGATGGCCAAAGAGGAGATTAGAATGCAGGGAACGATCAGGTTGATGGTGTAGAACAGTGGCTTGCGCTGGATAATGAAGTCGTAAGTGACATCCAGGTAGGTGAGGTCATCTGGGTCTTCGTTCTTGCGGGCAGGAAGTGACACAATGTCCCACTCGCCACTGGGTTTGAAGTCATCTCGGCTCGCGAAGTCTGAGAGCAGGACCAGGTCGATCTCTGTATGGTCGTACGTCCACGAGCTGAACTTCAGCGTGCAGTTTTGCTGGTCGAATGGAAAGTTTCGCACCTCGATCTTGCAAGCACTTTTATAGATGGCTGGGGGCAACCAAGCAACCTCACCATTGCTGGAAACCAAAGCGTTGGAGTAGAAAGAGACCTCGTATGTCCCATCAGCACTGAAACCCAGAAACAAAGAACACAAAAATGACCTTCCATTTAACCCTTTTGAATTAAAGTTCAACATCAGATCACAAATTTTCTGTTATTGATGCCATTAAGAGGTTTCTCTAGAAGTATACTTTGGTGGTCTTAGACTTTAAACCCCACTGCAAATCAGGCACTAAACATCCTTAGCTAGCAGAAATGGAAGCATTGATATTTGGCACTAAGTGTGTTCTCCTGCTCATCCTATTCCACTAATGGATGCTTAATCCCTCCAGAGATCCCCAAGTGATCCAAACACACTCTCCAGTCGGAAGACAAAAACACAGGGTGTTTAACCAGACACTCCGCAATCCTGAGTCACACCTCTACAGAATATTGGATTAACTATGAACATCTGCTTTATTTGAAATATAATTCAATCTCTCTCTTATCAGTGAAGCTTCTGTGTTTATTAAAAATAGAAGGATGGAAAAGTGGCTTATGGCAAAGGTATAAAAAAGAAAAATAATCAGATGTTCCTGAGCTGTCGCCAATTCATCCCGACATTTTGGTAATATAAATGATCAGAAAATCCGTGTACATACAGTGGTGTGAAAAGTGTGGAAACACAGAGTCTTTTATGGTATTTGAGAGACACATGTATGTTAAATTGTGCTTATATGCAACAAACGAGGCCATTTAACTGTATTCATTTTCATTTTAGTCAATAAAAGTAGGTTTTGGATGAAATTCATGTCACTTTCAACTTCACAGGTTTATCTGTTTATGTTTGAATGACATAAATGTAGGTTTAATAATGAAAGAAATAATAAACCAACATGGCTACCAATCCATACTTCAATATGGCATGCAATTCCATTCTGGTCTGTAAGCGTTATTTAGAAAGCAAACTGTCGGGTGAAATGCCATCCATTAATAAAAAACCTGCCCAGTCACTGCACCTAAATCCTATTGAACTGCTTCTGGGATGAACTGGATCACAAGAAAGACATTTCCAACTTCTGCAAAACAACTTTGGTAAGTTTTACAAGAAGTAAAGTATTTCAGCTGAATGTTTGGAGAAACGAACTGTCCTGATGTCCAGATGTGTGTGAAGCTGTTATTCATGCTAAGGGAGTGTTTTTTTAAATGGATGGAAATCAAGTTTAACATCTGTACATTTATTTATATTTCTGTGGTCAAAGTAAATCTTTATACTGTCACATTATCTAGTTTGTTGCCAATAAACAACAGGAACACAATTGTGTTTTTCATAAACTTTAAAAGATTAGGGATTTCCACACTTTTGCCAGGTACTATATATAATACATACACAGAAAAATCTGACAGGACATGAGCTGAAAGTTTGGGTTTGAGAGAGTGAGAGCATGAAAGCATAAATTAATGAGTAGTTTCTAGAAGCAGATTTATCCACATTGTAAATTTTATTGAATTACTGCACAAACCATTTGGGCTGTGTCCTCAATTGCACTATACTCAATAGTGCTCTAAAAATTGCTCACTTATTGTAGAGGACGATGTCTGGCAGCCATATGTGCAGTGAGGGAAGACGAACTTTCACAACCCCTTCGTACTCGTTTGGGTTCCATGTTAATCTGTAATCATTCCACACCTTAAACACACAAACGCACCCACACAATAAATTGAAAGTGAAATTTTATGAAAACTTCAGCACTTCTCACTTTTAAGTTCAAGTCTGAGTTCATTCGTTTGGAAGCCAAACACCAAAAAGTGTTGCTTTAGTAAATAAAATTATAAGAAATACTGGATATTACTGTAGATTACCCAATATAGCGAAATGATCACCTGAGAGAGCCAGCAGTTGGTGGTCATAATCTGTTCCCTTTCATTCTGAAAGCAGATAACCAAATGTTATTCCATGTGTGTATGAGTGCCTGTGTGTCCATGTGTCACTGAGACTCACCACACTGATGAGCTGAGCTAAAGACACCTGGATGGCGATGGTCACCTGCTGGCTTTTGTTCACTGCAGGTCGTATGAGCTTGTTGTAGCGTTCAGGAGAAAGGAGGTAATTAATTAATCGCTCTTCCACCTCAGCGCACAACGCCGCTATAAAGACACAGAAATTAAATGAAATTAAATATATTGTTAAGCAAAGAGACGTTTATGTTCGCAAAAAGCATGACTGTTTAGCACGTCATCTCAGCTTGAAATTTTTTTTATTTAGCTAAATATAAAATGTAAAAAATGTAAAAAACCAACAAACAAAAACAATAACAAGAATTTTCAGAAAGGGTTCCACATAAGCCATGGGGAAGAAAGAAATCCACAAATCTGTAATTATTCAGCAAACCTTTAAAGAAAAAACTGCAAAGTAAACAGATTTAATGTAAATAGTGGTAGTGCAACTGATGATTATGTCGCTTTAATAACATTTATAAGGTATACTATTTCCTACAATTGCTCATAATAATCCAACAGTCATTTCTTATCCACAAATTCGATTGGTCAAGCAGCATTTCTATACATCTTACCTCAGAGAACATTAACAGCATGTAGCAGACTCTCTCACACGACTTACATCTTTAATCTCATTCATACAGTACAACTGAGCAGCTGTGAGGTTAAGGGCCTTGCTCAGGGGCCCAGGAGTTCCATCTTAGTGTCGTTGGGATTTGAACTCACAACCTTCGGATCCAAAGTAAAATGCCTTAACCACTAACCACCACTGAGCATCTCCCCAAAAGAGCTGCCCTACACTGTATTTTCACTTCCTGGTTCAAAATTCTACTGCAGTAGTTTTAACAACTTTACGATTTTTAAGATACGAAAACATGTCTAATGAGGGCGAAAAAGACGACGGGACACCAATTTTACCAAAAGCCCCTTTAAATGTACAAAAAATACCTCAGAACTAGCTACAAATCATATGTGGTCTTTTGGGGATCTATAAAACAGAATAAACTGAACATTTGGCTCCAGTGTGAATTAAAAGGTGTGCTGATTCAGTAGAACTTCACTCCTGCATAAGTACATTCTAGCATAATAGCATGGTTAATAGAATAAGAGATCACATCGAAGGCAAAACATGTTATAATGGTTAGTGACAAGCAGCCTGAGCAGTGCACTGGTGCTGCCGTGTGTCTAAAGGACACGGTCAGAATGGATTATATCACCACAGTTAATATGTTCAGCGACAACAAGATTCAAACTGACAGGCGGTGACGTCATGCTGCGAATACGGCGTTCAACGCCCAGGAGAAACTGTGCTGTGTAAAAATAGAGGACCAGAAGGTTAGATCTGAACTATTGATGATAAGATTTGCATCAGTGTAACGCCATAAAAGTTAACGATGTGATGCATAGGGTTAAAATAATGTCTCTCCCTCTATTTAAAACTTCCTCTCGAATGTTGAGCTTCATTACTTGCTTCATTGTCACTTTCACGCAGCCATTCTCGGTCCTTGCAATGCTACAGTTTCTCTCCATGCTAACTTGAGTGTTTCATGCTCTAAAAAACAATTCAGTGTGTGCAAATAATGGTAGGATTCACTCAAACTGATATGCCTGCAACACGTCGGCCATTTGTACAGTGTTACTGTAGGAAGATGGAGAAGCTTAACGTCGTTCAAGTACAAGTAAATGACCACAGTATCAGACCAGTAGCTGATACCAGGACTATAACAAAACTTTCTGATTATCCCATATTGTGAAATATAAACGTATGATTTCTGAGTCAGCTCAAGATGTAACAGTAAAAGTCTGTTAAAAATATTTTTCCAAAATGTGCTCAGATGTTTCTCAAGAAATACCTAATAGAGATTATGAAATCTTTCTTTCTCTTTCTGACACACACACACACACACACACACACACACACACACACACCACACACACACACACACACACACACACGCCTGCAGAAACAGCAAAAGTCTGTTAAAATATTTTGCCAAAATGTGTCTCTTTTTCTCTTTCACACACACACACACACACACACACACACACACTCAGCTAAAGCTTAGAGACACAACTCTTCCACCCAGATGCACTTCAACTCAGTAAATAATTCAGTTGCTCTAAAATAAAGCTGCCTCATCATACAGACTGTGATCTCTCATTTCTCAATGGAGAGTGCTCATCTATCTATCTATCTATCTATCTATCTATCTATCTATCTATCTATCTATCTATCTATCTATCTATCTATCTATCTGTCTGTCTGTCTGTCTGTCTGTCTGTCTGTCTGTCTGTCTGTCTGTCTGTCTGTCTGTCTGTCTTTTAAGTCAAGTCAAGTTTATTTCTATAGCACTTTCCACAAAAGACATTGTCTCAAAGCAGCTTTACAGAAATCAACAGTCAAGGTGATTGTCTGTCTGTCTGTCTGTCTGTCTGTCTGTCTGTCTGTCAAAAATTACGTTTGTGTGTGTGTGTGTGTGTGTGTGTGTGTGTGTGTGTGTGTGTGTGTGTGTGTGTGTGTGTGTGTGTGTGTGTGTGTGTGTGTGTGTGTGTGTGTGTGTGTGTGTGTGTGTGTGTGTGTGTGTGTGTGTGTGTTAGTTTTGGTCTTTCTTCCAACCCTTCTGCAGCTCTGACTCACTGACCAAAAAATTTAATCATGGTTATGGCATACTTATCCTGCCCTGAAACAACCCCCCCCCCCCCCCCCCCCCCACACACACACACACACACACACAAGCCCTACTGTATCTGTGTTAATAAAAATGTATAAGTCTCTGACTTTTAGGTCCCCTGACCTTCTAGGTCCTCTTTATTACCACCTCACCACTTCTTTACATGTCACCAATAAAGTGAATGCCTATTTCTACATAAGCAAATTTTTAATTTTGATCTTTCAAACATTAGATGGCAGGCAGTTCATAATGCAACTATGACAGTTTATGAATGTTGACGTTCCTCATCACACAAGGACTTACTGCATTATTAAAAACAAAAAACAAATTTTGGTATGACATGGAAACGTCACGGAATAATAACAACAATAATAATAATAATAACAACTTGCTTTGTGTTCATGCTTTACATGTACATAACATACAATAATCAACTACAAATTGCTTTTATATTTTTAGAAATATCAATGAAGATTATTAATAAGTTAATTATTACATCCAATAAATATTTTTATTAGTAAAAATTTGAATAAAAAAAAATACAAATAAAAATAAAAAAAAATTATATATATATATATATTTCCAGTTTCCATCAGTCCACCATCAAACTCATTACTTACTGGTGAGAAAAAGCAGGCAAAGTCCTTTTTCCATCCGAGCAGCCATGTGTGGATCTCAGCCTCTTCTCTCTCTCTCTCTCTCTCTCTCTCTCTCTCTCTCTCTCTCTCTCTCTCTCTCTCTCTCTCTCTCTCTCTCTCAGCACTAATGTCCAGTTTGCGCTCTTATTACATTAGTTTTTAGGATGAAAAAACGCATGCGGGGGATTTTTAATCTGCGGCATTAACCATCAATTTTCACCTCCGAAAGCACATTCCTGAGAGAGAAAAGATTTGCTCCTCATCTCCATCACATGAGCTGGAATAATCCAACAGGATTCACTTTTGCTTCCCAAAAGATCCGACAAAAGGCGCAAACTGGAGGCGCACAGATGTACATGGCTCGGGAACAGGGTTGCCAGATTGGTGTTCTGGGGATCATTCCAACTAATGTTATTCCAGATAATGTTCTTGGGTTCGACAAGGAAAATTAAGTCTATTCGAGATTCATAAAGCATTAGCACAATACATAGAGCATGTAAATATGATAGGAAAGATTATACATTTGTAAATTGGGTTAAACAAATCATTGGGAGGAATATTCTTTTAAGAAGTTAAGAAATAGAAAAGTACATTTTTCCCATTAAGTTAAAATCATAGCCATTCAGTGCTGATGCTTTGAAATTATGCTTTGGGTTAAGTATTTAAAGAAATCATAATTTTAGGACATTAAAATAAATTTTACATCAAAGATTTGAATAATATGATTTATATTTTGCGTATAAGAATATGCAATTAAATCTTTCAGTTTTTAACAAAAGTTGTCATAGAAGAGTCTCTTGAATGTGTTCATTTAATTCCTGCTAATTTATTGACCAATGATTTGTCTCAGTTTTTGGTGTATTGTATATAATTATTTGTGTATAATAAAAAAAAAAACATCTGAGAACTGAATTTAAATGCTGTTCCAATATGTTCATACACTATATGAGCAAAAGTCAATAGCTCACAAATTTGTGAAAATCAGGGAGAAGGTACCAGAGCCTCCAGCCTGACTTTCTGCAGAATTCTGGTCCTGTTTACAAACACCTATTAAAAAAATGTACAAATTCTTTAAATCTGACACTGTTGCACTTTTACACATTACAGTTTTTTTTAACTACTGTCATACTGATGCTATCTGTCCTGCACCTTACAAATGGCTTATACTCTAAACTTTAGTATGTTTACATATACTAGGATGTACATTTGCACCTTACGCATTTGCATTCAGATGTTTACGAGAAATATTCACCTGGTTTATATACAGTACAGACAAAAGTTTGGACACACCTTCTCATTCAAAGAGTTTTCTTTATTTTCATGACTATGAAAATTGTAGATTCACACTGAAGGCATCAAAACTATGAATTAACACGTGTGGAATTATATATGGAATTATATACATAACAAAAAAGTGTGAAACAACTGAAAAATGTCATATTCTAGGTTCTTCAAAGTAGCCACCTTTTGCTTTGATTACTGCTTTGCACACTCTTGGCATTCTCTTGATGAGCTTCAAGAGGTAGTCACCTGAAATGGTCTTCCAACAGTCTTGAAGGAGTTCCCCGAGAGATGCTTGGCACTTGTTGGCCCTTTTGCCTTCACTCTGCGGTCCAGCTCACCCCTAAACCATCTCGATTGGGTTCAGGTCCGGTGACTGTGGAGGCCAGGTCATCTGGTGCAGCACCCCATCACTCTCCTTCTTGGTCAAATAGCCCTTGATGCCTTCAGTGTGACTCTACAATTTTCATAGTCATGAAAATAAGAAAACTCTTTGAATGAGAAGGTGTGTCCAAACTTTTGGTCTGTACTGTATATATATGCACTGAACTTCCTATACAAACTTACTATATTGCATTTACAATGAAAACACTTGAGATAAGAGAAACTATATTTCGAATCCTTTGTATATCTGCACACAAGGAGGCCATGACAATTTATCTAATCTAATTTCAAAGTTTATGGACTCAATCTGGCAACCTTGTCAATGACACTGGAGGTTGTTATAAAGAGTTGATTATTACACTCTATGAACACATCAAACACTAAAAAATTTATTATTCAGAGGAACTTTGTATTAATTTACAAAAACAAACCAACCCTGAAAGGTAAATAATCTCCCACTACAGTGGAACAGAACTCACATGGATGTTAGATACAGAAATCCCGAGCGGATCTCGCACCTCCGCGGTGGCGCGCCGTGATCGTATAGTGGTCAGTACTCTGCGTTGTGGCCGCAGCAACCCCGGTTCGAATCCGGGTCACGGCATGATTTTTTTTAAGTCAAACCCAGAATTATAAAACTTGCACTGAACCTCTAAAATCTCAAACAATTCCCAATTTTTGGTCCCAATGCACAAAAAAGCAGCGCTGCATTTAATGTTATTATTATTATTATTATTATTATTATTATTATTATTTTTATATACACAGCTCGTGCATACACACAGCTGATTTATCTCAATGCACATCAGATGATCTTGTCAGTGTGATCATGTACCGTGTTTTTGTTTTGGAAGTTGCATTTTCTAAAATTAATTCTTATAATAATATTCTGTATTTCTGTAAATAAAGAAAATGAATAAATGACCGAAACATAAGTGTAAATCTTAATTTAATAAAACACTAATTACCCATAAAATATTTCAAACTAAAGATAGTTTAGTAAAAAAAAAAAAATCAAGAGATAGAGTTTAATATGCATGAAGCATTCATGATTAAAATTATTAAATTATACATTCATAGTGATTTTAGAAGTAAAAATGGTCTATAAAGTGTAAAAGTGCTGAGCTGTCACTAGATGGCGCAGTGTGTGAGGCTCAGAAAGGAAATCTTTGCCATGTGGAGGGTTGAGTGTGAGAACTGAATTAATACATTCAAGAAAAAAAAAAATGACATAACAGATTGATCGAAAGAAAAGTGAGGCAGAGTAAAAGTACTGGATATCTAAAGATATATATAAAGTATATCTAAGAAATAAATAGTTTGAACAATATTTTATATATTCCTCTGTCTAGTATTTCATAAAATCTAAAAAAAATAATAGCTATTAAAGCTCTAAATTCAGACTGTATTATATTTTGTAAAATCATATTTTCTTTGTAATCTAATACATCTGTCTTTATGTTTTAATGGTCAATTAAGTGCTTGTGTGCTCTTCTGAACCAGAAGTGAAGATTTCATGCATTTGCCTTTTTTGCCTTTTGGCCAAAAAAGTGATCGTACTATTGTTCGACATGAACCCCTAGACCGTAAGAAACATATCAGTTTCCATTTACACCATAATTTTTCTTTATTTTCCTCTAAATGGCACATACAGGGAGTGCAGAATTATTAGGCAAGTTGTATTTTTGAGGATTAATTTCATTTGAGGATTTAATTTGAACAACAACCATGTTCTCAATGAACACAAAAAACTCATTAATATCAAAGCTGAATATTTCTGGAAGTAGTTTTTAGTTTTAGCTATTTTAGGGGGATATCTGTGTGTGCAGGTGACTATTACTGTGCATAATTATTAGGCAACTTAACAAAAAACAAATTTATACCCATTTCAATTATTTATTTTTACCAGTGAAACCAATATAACATCTCAACATTCACAAATATACATTTCTGACATTCAAAAACCAAACAAAAACAAATCAGTGACCAATATAGCCACCTTTCTTTGCAAGGACACTCAAAAGCCTGCCATCCATGGATTCTGTCAGTGTTTTGATCTGTTCACCATCAACATTGCGTGCAGCAGCAACCACAGCCTCCCAGACACTGTTCAGAGAGGTGTACTGTTTTCCCTCCTTGTAAATCGCACATTTGATGATGGACCACAGGTTCTCAATGGGGTTCAGATCAGGTGAACAAGGAGGCCATATCATTCGATTTTCTTCTTTTATACCCTTTCTTGCCAGCCACGCTGTGGAGTACTTGGACGTGTGTGATGGAGCATTGTCCTGCATGAAAATCATGTTTTTCTTGAAGGATGCAGACTTCTTCCTGTACCACTGCTTGAAGAAGGTGTCTTCCAGAAACTGGCAGTAGGACTGGGAGTTCAGCTTGACTCCATCCTCAACCCGAAAAGGCCCCACAAGCTCATCTTTGATGATACCAGCCCAAACCAGTACTCCACCTCCACCTTGCTGGCGTCTGAGTCGGACTGGAGCTCTCTGCCCTTTACCAATCCAGCCACGGGCCCATCCATCTGGCCCATCAAGACTCACTCTCATTTCATCAGTCCATGAAACCTTAGAAAAATCAGTCTTGAGATATTTCTTGGCCCAGTCTTGACGTTTCAGCTTGTCTGTCTTGTTCAGTGGTGGTCGACTTTCTGCCTTTCTTACCTTGGCCATGTCTCTGAGTATTGCACACCTTGTGCTTTTGGGCACTCCAGTGATGTTGCAGCTCTGAAATATGGCCAAACTGGTGGCAAGTGGCATCTTGGCAGCTGCACGCTTGACTTTTCTCAGTTCACGGGCAGTTATTTTGCGCCTTGGTTTTTCCACACGCTTCTTGCGACCCTGTTGACTATTTTGAATGAAACGCTTGATTGTTCGATGATCACGCTTCAGAAGCTTGGCTATTTTAAGACTGCTGCATCCCTCTGCAATATATCTCACTATTTTTGACTTTTCTGAGCCTGTCAAGTCCTTCTTTTGACCCATTTTGCCAAAGGAAAGGAAGTTGCCTAATAATTATGCACACCTGATATAGGGTGTTGATGTCATTAGACCACACCCCTTCTCATTACAGAGATGCACATCACCTAATATGCTTAATTGGTAGTAGGCTTTCCAGCCTATACAGCTTGGAGTAAGACAACATGCATAACGAGGATGATGTGGTCAAAATACTCATTTGCCTAATAATTCTGCACTCCCTGTATATCTGAAGGTACATTTTAAGGTGCATCAATGACCTAATTAGTGTACAATCACAGTTGCTGTACCGTTAATGTTCACAAATAAACCTCAACAATCCCCCCCTCATATTTTGACAGTGTACATACAGTAGAACTGGTAATTGTGGAGATGTTTAAGGGGTGTTACAGGGTTTGTTCTGTGGTTACAGGGTGGTGCTGTGGCTTTATGTCATGTCTATATAAGTCTGGTTTATTATCATCATCATCAGACACAGTCTATAGAACAACATAGTATTTTCTTGTACTATAGTCCTGACAGCATGACAATTTTATTTTTTATTTTTATTGTGAAAACACTGAGAGGTTTAAAGTCATGAAATACAGAATGATGGGGAGTCAATTATTTATTTGTGAAAATAAATAAATAAATATATACAAAACCCATCATACAAAATTCTGTAGATTCTATACAGAAACCGGTCACAGGCTGATGTGTTCTCCATGAATGGCACCTGCAGATGTTTAATAAGATCAGGACAAATGAAGGACGATTTTTGAGCTCTGCAGCGAGTCTGCAGATGATGAGAGAAGAAGAAAAAGAGCGTTTAATAAGTAGGATTAGAAGAAGCTCCACCCACACGCCTCATCAGGAAGTTCAGTGCAGGTTGCAGAGCTTCTGCAGGATCTTGAGGGAAAAACCTTCCGTGCCTGTTGCACATCAGCAGTGTGTTTTATGTTGACAAAAAATTTTAGCACTTCAGCTGATTAAAATTCACCCCCACACACATTAGATCAGCTCAGGCGTAGCTACGTGAAATGCATCTTTAAGATTATTAATGAGTTTGAATGAGCTGAGCAGGACGAAAAAGATGTTCTCCAGATGTTCTCCAGCAGGACTCTTCTCAGCAGGAGGAACTTTACGTTTATTTATTTAATAATTTATTTACATGTTTTGATATATTTACGCAACTCATGAATAATAATGATAATGGCCTTTTATAATTTGCTGCATAAATTTCACTGTTTTCTTAATTAGTGCAGAATTAATATAATTTTTTAAATAAATATATTTTCTCCTTTTTTATTCTGTATTCTAATTTATTATGCTTCTGTATATTTAATTGTATTTTCTGCTGCTTCTTGTGTCACCTCACCTCTGCACTTTTCACAGATCGTAAGGAGCTCTTAACCATCGCATGCACAGGTACGGCCTGGAAAGTAAACCCTGAGGGTGGTGTGGAACATTCAGTGTGGTTTTTACTCGCTGTACCATCCTGTTTACCCGAGCACCAAACTTTATACCGCTATATATGCTCTATATACATTTACACACAGGCACGCACACACACACACACACACACACACACACACACACACACACACACACACACACACACATATGTATATATATAACTAAAGCATATGCATGAGATGTTTCTTTTCACATACATAGTGACAAATGAATTTCATAACATTCCTTATTTTTATAAAAAAATCTATAATAATTTACTTACAGGAATAATTTCTTAGTCGTTTTTGAGTTGAACAACTTACTCATCTCTGGTCTTGATTTTCTTTCCCTGATCTAGACTACCCAGAAGAGTGCCAATAATTTTACACCTTACTGTAATTACAAAGTGAAAAGTTGATAGCTGATTTACTGAGGAACTGTGTGTTCAGTATGTATAATAAGTAATAATTAATAAATAAAACAATTTAGTTATATAAAAAAAACTACGTATTTATTTCCTACAGAAAAATCACAGCAGTAACAGATTTGAATGAACTACAGACTGCAAAATTAGAAACAACACCAGTAAGATTATATAACAATTTGCTCGAGATGTTTCTAATTTTGCATCATGGCTGAAGAAACGTCGTGGGTTGAGACGAGCACAAGTAGCCACACATCCTGTGGAAAGTTTGAAAAGGTGTGAAACTGATGCTGTTACTGAGAAGAGCGACTCGGCGGTCAGGGCGGTCTCAGAGCTGCAGCGTGTGTGAAGGGTCAAAGAGACAAACAGAGCTACAAAACCACTAACACCTTAAAACCTCTCACACACACACACACACACACACACACACACACACACACACACACACACACACACACACACACACACACACACACACACACACACACACAGTACATGGTTTATATGTCAAGAATGTTATGATTGTATTATTTTGAATGTGTTTTTAAAGAGTTCAATGTGTTTATATGAATAATCGTAATGTAGCTGTGTGTGTGTGTGTGTGTGTGTGTGTGTGTGTGTGTGTGTGTGTGTGTGTGTGTGTGTGTGTGTGACATAGATACACACACAAAGAGAGAGAAAGAGAAAGAGAAAGAGAGAGAGAATGTGTTTGGTTAGTGTCACACAGTGGGGAAGCATGAAGGCCTGAATGAAACTCCCCCCATATCGACAATGATGTCTTTCAAACATTCGTGATCATAATTCATAAAAAAAAATGTGAAAGTACCTTTAGATCATTTATAGAAATCTACATACACACTTCTGTTCACGTCAAAGTGCTTTATTTTTTAATAAAAACTTACTTCTATTACCTCACACATTAATTATTGTAACTCTCTTCTGTTTGGGTTCCTCACAAACGCCTTCATAAACCTCAACTGGTCCAGAACGCCGCTATTCGTTTAATTACTAGAACCTCCTCAATCGGTTCTTTATCACCTACACTCGCTTCCTGTCAAATATTAAATAAAGTACAAGATTCTGCTTCTCACTTTCAAAGCTCTTCATAATCTTTCACCCTCATACATCTCTGACACTTCATACCTACACCCCAAAGCGCACTCTCAGATCATCTTAATCACTTTTTCTCACTGTACCTTCTGTCCATTCAGTCACTATGGAGTTTAGGGCATTTAGCTGGACTGCTACGATTTTTAAATCATCCTTCAAAACTCATCTGCTCATCTGCATCTAACTTTTCTCACTAATTGAAACAGTTACATAGCTTTATTTTTTCTGTAGGATTCAAGTAAATGTTATTAATACACAAAGATTACCTGAGTAAATACAAATTGCAGTTTTCAAATCATGATTTCATTTACTGAGGGGAAAAATCTGCCCCATGTGAAAAAGTAATTGCTCACTCTGGATGTATGCAGTTCTTGAAAGGTCTGCAGGGGAGCAGATTTAATCTATTCAGTCATCTGGACCGTCCTCTGTAGTCTTCTAACGTCAGATTGTTTATTAAACAAATAAAATCCTTTACAAACTGCATTTTGTATTCACTCGGGTTCTCTACGTGTAATGTGTAATTTGTTTGATGATCTGTATAATTGAAAAAAGTGTGAGAAATATGCAAAAAACAAAACAACATTAACAAACATCAGGAAGGAAGCAAATGCTCTTTCACAGCCCTGTAACTAAATTTTATTTTATTGGCTAAAAATCTAATCCATATGTTTATAGGTGCATGTGGATGTTTAATGAGATAATTTTTCCATAATGTTTATTACAAGGACAAAATAACCTGAAGATTTCTAAATTAAATGAGTCGGTGTCGTTAAATTTAGGTTCCCTGGTGGTTTAGTGGTTAGGATGCCGCTGTGGCTCGGGTTCGATCCCCGGTCAGAGAACCAACCCCAGCCGCTTTCAGTGCCGGTCCAAAGCCCGGATAAATAGGGAGGGTTGCATTAGGAAGGGCATCCAGCATAAAAACATGTGCCAAATCTAACATGCGGATGATCCGCTGTGGCAACCCATAATGGAAGAAGCTGAAAGAAAGTTTTGGTGTCGTTAAAAAGTTCATTTTAATTTGCATTTTTTGACTCAGCTTTGACCCTAAATTTCTTTTAGAAACGTCTGCAGTTCAGTTGGTGTGCATCCAAAAATTGTTGTTTAGAAGTACTGTTAAGTAAAATGCTTTGGTCAAAATAAAGCCAAAATTAATTCAGAACCAAACGTTTTTCATCACATTATAATATGGCAACCATGTGACCCAATTAAGGTTTTCTAGGTCACAAATCAAACAATAAAATATGAATATTTATACAAATGTTTTGCATGAAACCTATTAATATAATCCCATCAACTCTAGCAATATTCCATTACCTCTATTGATATCAACTCAAATCTAAAGGTAATAAACTATAAATGAACTAATTGTGAGGATGGTGTATATTCTTTACTTGTTAGTTTATTATATTTACAAATAAAATAAAGGATTTATTTTAAACTAGTTTTAAACCCAAAATTGAGAAAAAAACGTTTCTTGTGTTTTTTTTCTGCGTAACTGCGAGCTACAGCACTTATGGCCTAGTTAGCTCAGTCTGTGACATCATCGTTTCCCCGTCACAAATCTGCGGCACAAAGTGAGATGTGTTCAATCTGTTATTGTAGCGAGGAGAGACGTACTCTATCTAGACCTCAAACTGAAGATGAAGACACCAGTGTGGATCACAGTAATGCTTTTTAACCTCAGTAAGTGTCCATCAGCATGTTCTCAGTCACATCCTGGATATTCTATTGTACTCAGTGTTTTAAACATGGCATGTCAGGGGTTATTATTAATATCGTAATCATATTCAAAAAGTGTACATCTTTTGGGTAGAATCAAGTTTTGGTTCTTTTACTTGTGTTCAATTATGATATTAGGTTCCGCACAGATATACGAGATCAAGCAACCGAACCCAATGATCACGGCTGATGTTGGTGATAGCGTGATTCTGCACTGCTTTAAACAGCGAGAGGAAACCACTGGAACCATCATTTGGTACAAGCAAAAAGTAGGACACGAGCCTCGTGTGATGGTCACGGTTCAACACGAACCCAGTTATGAAGATGAGTTCAAGCCACCAAGATTCAGCATCGAGAGAGAAAAGAGTGGCTGTCATTTAAATATTGCTCACGTGGAAGCTACTGATGAAGCCATGTATTACTGTGGACTGAGAAAGTTTTTGACACATTTTGGAAAAGGGACATATTTATCAGTCAAAGGTATTAATTCATTAATTTTATATATATATATACATATAACTTTATATTTAATTATATGTATTGATGTATATGCAAGTAATCAACTCTTTATATAAACATGTATTACAAACTTTTACTACTACCTATGCATTGTAAATCCAGGATCCTGCACTGTCTTTATTCCCCTGAGCAGGAGATGAAGATGTAAAAGTCTCAGTGTTCCAGAGCAGTGTTTTGGACTCGGTTCCTGCAGGAGCATCAGTGACTCTGCAGTGTTCGGTTCTCTCTGAGAGCAGAGCAGCAGAACTCCAAGTGCTCTGGTTCAGAGCTGCTCCATCACAATCCCATCCTCAACTCATTTACACTCATCACAACAGCAGCCTTCAGTGTGAGAGCGAATCTTCTACACACACCTGTGTGTACAACTTGTCCAAGAACATCTTCAGCCTCAATGATACTGGAACTTACTACTGCGCTGTGGTCCTGTGTGGGAAGATCATTTTCGGGAACGGAACACGAGTACAGTTCACAGAGCAACATTTCAGTAAGGGTGTTAAAGTATCTTGTATCGCTTTGCTTAAATGGTAAAAGTTTAAAACATTGCTATGGTGCTACAGTGTACATCATATATATATTTTATGATTTGTGTTTATCTGCAGAGGGATCTGATTCTCTTGTGATCTGCCTTGCTGTTGCGTTGGTGGTCTGTGTGGTGGTGATTTTTGCTCAAGCCATTTTGAACTATAAAAAGCGTAGCATTGAACAACACATGGGTAAGTCTTTATATAGGAAAGATTGACTAAAAACATCATAATATTAATAAAAATTTTAGAAATGTTTTTTTTCATATCTTTAGATAAGGTCAATAAAGTACATAAGAAATAAATCTTGTTTTTCCTGAGGTAAAATGTTTTTGTAAAAATGTCCAAATTGTGTCCATATAAATGTCCATATAAAATGTCCATATTTCTGTTAAACACAAATTCCTGATCCTAGCAGAAATTGAGTAATGAAAGTGTCTTGCATTTACAGTAAAACCTCCACAAGGTGCACTAAAACACAAAACCCACAATCAGGTAACAGTTCATTCACAACACTGGAGTAGCCTGAATACACACAGTACTGCTTTTATTAGTAAAGAACGCTGTATGTGTGTTCCTGCAGGAACGTGAGGCTGTGGAGATGAGTTACGCTGCGCTGAGTTTCACAGAGGGGAAAACTAAAAGTGGCAAAATAAAGAAAGATCGATATAAAGATACACTTTATTCTGACGTGATACACACTTCTCATACGTAGGTTACATTATTAATAAATGTTATAATAATGGCCTCAAGGGCATTTGGTCGTTGGTTGTAAATAATGTAGAACACAGTCACATTGGGCACTTTTTTTTATTTTTTAATTTTTTATATTCTATGTATGTAATTTTAATAACATTTTTCTGTTGCTAATTGTCATTAATCAGTGCTTGAGCCAAAATCTGTATATAAACTGTGATTATTAATTCTATTGTTAAACGTGAGTGGCTATTAATATAAATCTGAGTAATTAAGTAATAGGTTTTTTTAATGTAAAGTCTGACAAATTTTAATTAACTACAGATAATTTTAGTCAGGTTTTTGCATTTCTAAATCATAGTGATATAAAAATATCTGAATTTGTACAATATTTAATTCTAGATGTCAGGTTTTATTATCATCACCATCAACATTAATACAACATTGTACAGCAATTTATTGAAAATCCAAAACAAATAATTCCATTGTTTCATTAATAGTTAGAATTCAATTAATCTTAATTTATAGGGCATTTAATATTTGATAGTCAGAAATTTGATTTGCAAATATATATATTTTTGGGGTATACAATTTGCTTTCCCAAAAAACATGCCAGAGCAGGTAGTTATAAAGAAAAGCAAATTTTCCAACTCAGATGGAATAAGGAAGAAACCTTAAGAGGAACCCAACAAGGAAATCCATCTTCTTCTGGGTGTGATGTCATTTCCCTTCTATAACTGTACACTAAATAGTCAAAATTGTGCTAACAGAGAGGTGAAGATGTACATCAGGGTCATTTCTGTTTCTATTGTATAAATTCTGTTACTTGTTCAATAGGAATTTATCCACATAGAAGTGTTGAACTTCTACAAGTTTCCTAGTGCACTTTTCACCAACTGACTTCTGCTGTTCAAACTGTTACAAACACACATGCATGTAGGTGGGATGGAAATTTCAAGCAAACTCATGACCTGTAGCAACCAATCAGATCAAAGTCTTTAGTACAAAATCCTCAGTGCTTTGGTCTCGAAATACTTTCAAACATCTTGACTAACAAAATTTACGAGAATGGCTTTACACTGGATTCTTTTTTTAATTGGCACCATAATTTGTAAGTTGGAGTTGTTTTTATTAAAAATATTAAATATTCAACTGTCTACAATTTTTCATGATTTTTTACATTTTTTGCACTGGAATGTATTTTCTAGTTCCAGCCCATGCTGTGGATTTTACTCGACCATCGTTTGTCTCAGTGAAGTCTGGAGAACGTGTTACTTTGAACTGCACATTTCAAGACACAAACACTAAAGAACTTTGTGTTTGGTACAAGCAAAAGTTTGGAGAGTTGCCTCAGGAAGTGGGGAAAATGATAGCAAATAGAGACATCCAAACTTCACCCGAGTTCGACTCCTTAAGATTTAAAGTAGAGAAAATCCTGAATGGGATTTCGCTGACAATTGTACAAATTAAAAAATCTGATGAAGGACTGTATTTCTGTGGAGTACATGCCTGGGGTAAATTTCAGTTTTCCAATGGAACATTTATAGATGTTGCAGGTAAAGTTTACACACACACACACACACACACACACACACACACACACACACACACACACACACACACACACACACAATCTATATTGAAATTTATTGCAGAGGTTTTTTTATTTTATATATACATTAAAAATAATTGTGTAGTTGAAAATTGTACTAATGTAAAACATAGGTGCTGGACAAAAAACCTCTATAGAAGAAAATGAGATTCAAAATGCTCCTGAGAATATAACTGGCTAATAATTAAATCAACATTTAATATAATATTTGTTATTACAGTTCTGGATCTATTGGATATATTTTTTACTTAGAAATTGTGTGGTAAAAAGTTAGGTGTAACATACAAACACAATTTCTTGCACTCACTCCCTACTGCAAGAATCTTAATTTTAAGACAAATACAATAAAATTAGTATGTTGTCCTGAATAAATTTCAGGTTATACCATAACATTTACAGTGCTGATGTTTTCAATAAAAAATATATACAGTAAGCTGTGCAGAAAATAAAACCTTTTTAAAATAACAGATTTAAAAATCAATACCTAATATTAGTATTTGGTAATATTCTTTAGATTTCCAGTTAATTTTAGTCAAATTTTCTTGATCGTTTGCTTGGATTTTAGAGTTTGCATAAACAGTATACAGCAATTTTTTTTTTGTAATTCACTGTATTACGTTATTTTATATGCCCATTTTCACAACTTATGAAATAACTATTTTATCAGTTTTAACTAGTAACTAATGTGTTCTTCTTCCCTAATGGCATTTACTTGCCTTCTTTATACAGCACTTATAGAAGTACAAATGTATACTGCAGTATATAGATAAATGTGTATACACACACTTACACATCAGGTAAAAACAAAAACAATACAAACCAAACCTTTATTGTCAATATTACATTAAACAGATGTAAAAGTGACAGTGTTCCAGAGCAGTGTATCAGACTCGGTTCCTGCAGGAGCATCAGTGACTCTGCAGTGTTCGGTTCTCTCTGAGAGCAGAGCAGCAGAACTCCAAGTGCTCTGGTTCAGAGCTGCTCCATCACAATCCCATCCTCAAATCATTTACACTCATCACAACAGCAGCCTTCAGTGTGAGAGCGAATCTTCTTCACACACCTGTGTGTACAACTTGTCCAAGAACATCTTCAGCCTCAATGATACTGGTACTTACTACTGCGCTGTGGTCCTGTGTGGGAAGATCATTTTCGGGAATGGGACACGAGTGCAGCTGGGTGAGCCTCAGGAGAACATTTTTATATGTAGTGTTTTTATTGTGTTTGAATGGAGCCCTGGTGAGGTTTTGTCCTTGTGATTCTTTAGACCAGTGAGAACAAATTGTTATAATTCATTAAAACAAATAAGAAAAAAATAAGACAAAATACATATGATTTTGTATTTATTCTTTTATTCTTATTCATTAATTATTTTTTATGGACCATTTATTTGAATTCTCAGCTTGTAAGACACATGAATTTATATTAGATCTTATTATATGAGATAATTTTCGGGAACCTAACACGAGTACAGCTGGGTATAAAAACACATACTCTGACCAACATTTCAGTAAGTAATGGTCTTGCAGATTTAAAATACTGAGACGGGTTTACGGTTTACACCTGCATCTTTATGTTATTCATTTATTTGTATTTTTTGACAGAGCAAAGTGGTTCTGTGGTGATTTGCTTTGCTGTCGCGTTAGCGGTGTGTGTGGTGGTGATTATTGCTCAAGCCATTTTACACGGTAAAAAGCTGAACTTAAAACAAAACCGGGGTAAGTCTTTATTTAGTTACGGAATACCAAACATAATATAATACAAATGTAATTTAATTCCACAGATAACATTTGGAATTTAATACAATGTCTTTGTGCAAATGAAATGAAAAATACATGTTCAGTTATTAAGGCTATTCTTTCCTCTACAGTAAAACGTCCACAAGGTTCTTCAATAGAAAGAACACCCAACCAGGTATCTAATCATGAACTGTGTATACACATAGACTTATAACTTTACACTAAATTGTATTATTTGTTATTAACTCTGTATATCTGCTCCCTCAGGACTGTGGTAATGTTGAGCTGAATTACGCTGCCCTGAATTTCACTGAGAGGAAAACTAAAAGAGGAAGAGCCAACAGAGGACAATCTCAAGATACGGTTTATTCTGAAGCAAGATTCACTCATGTTACTTAAATTCTGGTTGCCATCTTATGATAATTGGCTGCTCAACGTTTGAGCTAAATCAATATCAAAACATTTGTTTTTAAAAATTATAAATTTGAGCCTTATATGTTATAGGTCTGAGTTGCATAAAGGAAATGTTGTGTAACAGTTGCATACTAGACACTTTATCATTGTGAAGGTTCCTGTATTAAAGCATAATGATGCCTGAATGTATTTTATACATCTGTGTAAAATGATAAAGATGAACATGAGGTGTGGTTCTGGAGTGGTTCAATCTGGAGCTGAAATCTGATTGGACAAAAAAATCAAACATTCACATACACGTACTGGAAGCAGTGCAACAAAGAGAAACGCTACGAAATAAAGAAAATAAACTGTTGGGAATAAATGTATACAATTTCTTGAAACAAATATTAGAATTTATGTTGTAAATGTAGGTCAGTGCTTCTGGTAGTGTTTAGGCCAGCAGAGGAGACTTTGCTGGCCCTGACCGCCCACCACTGGCATAATCAGACATTATAATAATAATAATTTGATTTATTATATACTAAAGTGTTATCATTAGAGAAATAATGAAAAAAATATCGAGTGACTTTACAGAGCTCACAGAGAAATAATACAATAATGTGCACAAAAGCAAGTTAGAGAATGATATACAGTATAAGGCAGCTAACATGGTTGTGCAAATGAAAAAGACATTGTGCTACATACTATAAGAAACTCAATATTTTAGGTGGAAAAATTATAAACATGAAATATTTTTTATACTTTTGAAGGTTTTTTATTGTTTTATCCACTTACCGTTATTATGTCGAATCATTAAATACAGTTGAAACCAGATATTTACATACACTTCAGGTAAAAACACAAAAACTTTTATTTCTTTACTGTCATACATTAAATCAGAGTAAACCTTTTTTGTTTCAAATCAATAAATATCAACATATTTTTTGCATTTGTTAAATGTCAGAATTGAGCGAGGGAGAATTTTTATGTATTTTTATTATCAATTTCATCAAAGTCAGAAGTACATACATTAAGTTTATCGTGCCTTTAAACAAAAAAAAAAACTCCAGATGATTCCATTCTGAGCTTAAGAAGCCTCTGATAGGTTAATTGATTCAATTTGAGTTAATTGGTGGCCCACCTGTGGATACATATAAAGGCACACCTCAAACACAGAGCCTCTTTCTTTGACATCATGGAAAAATCAAGAGAAATCCACCAAGACATCAGAAAAAGAATTGTTGACCTCCACAAGAATGGCTCATCCTTAGGTGCAATTTCCAGATGCCTGAAGGTCCCACGTTCATCCAGTCAGACGATAATACGCAAGTATAAAAAACATGGGAATGTACAACCATCATACCAGTCAGAAAGGAGACGGATTTCCAGAGATGAACGTTTTTTGTTGTGAAATGTGCAAATCAACCACAGGACAACAGCAAAAGATCTTGTGAAGATGCTGGCTGAAACTGGTAAGACAGTGTCATTATCCACAGTAAAACGAATACTGTACCGCCATGAGCTGAAAGGTTACTTTGGGAGGAGAAAGCCATTACTTCAAAACCACCATAAAAAAGCCAGACTACAGTTTGCAACTGCACATGAGGGAAAAAATATTAATTTCTGGAGACATGTCCTGTGGTCTGATGAAACAAAAATTGAACTGTTCGTCCATAATGATAAACGGTATATTTGGAGGAAAAAGGGCGAAGCTTTGAAACCTCAAAACACCATCCCAACTGTCAAGTATGGGGGTGGTAGTATAATGTTGTGGGCCTGCTTTGCTGCAGAAGGGACTGGTGCACTTTACAAAATAGATGGCATCATGAGAAAAGAAAATTATGTTGATATATTAAAGCAACATCTAAAGACATCAGCCATGTTAAAGCTTGGGAGCAAATGGGTCTTTCAAATGGACAATGACCCCAAGCATACCTCCAAATTAGTTACAAAGTGGCTTAAGGACAACAAAGTCAAGGTATTGGGAGTGGCCATCACAAAGCCCTGAAAATTTGTGGGCGGCAATGAAAAGGCGAGTGGGAGCAAGAAGGCCTACAAACCTGACCCAGTTACACTAGTTCTGTCAAGAGGAGTGGGCCAAAATTTTAGCAAACTATTGTAGAAAGCTTGTGGAAGGATACCCAAAACGTTTGGCCCAAGTGAAACAGTTTCGGGGCAATTCCACCAAATACTAAGGAAGTGTATGTATATTTCTGTATTTGATGAAAGTGATAATAAAAATACATAAACATTCTCCCTCGCTCATTTATGACATTTAACAAATGCAAAAAATATGGTAATATTTATTGATTTAAAACAGAAAAAGTTTACTCTGATTTAATGTATGACAGTAAAGAAATAAAAGTTTTTGTGTTTTTTTCTGAAGTGTATGTAAATATCTGGTTTCAACTGTATGCCATATAACTGTTGACGTTGGGTAATTTATTAGTGCTGCTGCTACTACTGTAAGGGTTTGTTAGGTAGGGAGCAGGTAAACCAGTTCCTGTCTTTTTAACTAAAACAAAAACAGAAATGTTGATGTTACATTGGTTAAGTGGAGAGGTTGTTTAGCTGACAAACTGTATGATATTGTAGAAGTCAATGAATTTAATGTTTTGTCAAAGAAGGTGGAGATCTTTTTGAATGTTGAGAAATGTTATGTGAAGTGTTTAAGTGTTAATTTAATAAAATATATGAATAGCTTCGTTTGGTAAGCTAATCTCTGCTATACAGTAGGATGAGGCCTATTAAATGTGATCAGGTGCAGAATTTTCATTGTTAAAAGTAGTTTGTTCTGAGTCTCAACACTTCTACTTAAATAGATTTCTATTTTTGCTGACTTCTGGTGGTCAAACTGTGTTACAAACATCTGAACAAGAGGGCGGGTTGGAAATTTCAAGTCAACTCATGAGATGTTGCAGCCAATGAGGTAATCGTCTTCAACTCAATATTCTTGTACGTTTGCTTGCATGTAACCAGCTTGCATCAAGCATCATGTTGTCTCCAAGGATGTCTCTAGCTCGGATTCTACTTTTAGCGCTCTTCATGACACGTAAGTTGCTTCCTGTTACATAACTTTGAGGTAAGAAGACATCAGATAAGGACTAACTTTTTTATATTACATTTTTATCCATCTGCAGCTCATGCGATGGATTTTTACAAACCATTGTTCGTCTCGGTGAAGTCTGGAGAACGTGTTACTCTGAACTGCTCGTTTATGGAGAGCAGTAGATCAGATTATATTATTTGGTACAGACAGAGATTTGGAGAGATTCCACAGGACATTGGAGAAAGGCTTTTGCACACAGATGCCAAACCTTCACCTCAACTGAACAGCTCAGGAGTGAAAATGGACAGAATTATAAATGGGATTTCTATGACAATAAAACATGCCAAAAAAGATGATGCAGGACTTTACTTCTGTGGATTATCTAACTGGGAGAAAATAAAATTTTTCAATGGAACATATTTGACTGTGACAGGTAATGAATTACACAAATCTATACAAAGACATTATTTTGGAAAGTTTACTCAAAAAATATATTACACACAGTCTACTGTATAATTATTTATTAGCAACCAATGTTAAAATTGGTCAGAAGTATTCGACTGATCTTATGTACACACATAAGTTCCAGTCGCTTTATATTGCTGCACTAATATATATTTTATTCTGTATTCATTCAACACAGACTGGTATATTAAACGCTCTACAGACCAGATTACAAATGTGTAATTATTTATGTGGTGATATCTTCTGTAAGAAGAGATTTTAGTTAACACTCAAAAAATGCTGATTTTGGAGACTCTTTCTCATAACATGGAGATAATGAGGTCAATTTGTCACATGAAGTTTTTTTAAATTACCAAATATTTAGCTTGTGTTCGTTTTTTTTTTTCTTTTCAAGAGAAAAAAAATATAGTGCAGAAAAAAACATTGTATAGCTGCTATAAGAGAAATGATAAAGTTATTTGTTCAACAGGATTAAATGTCATTATTGAGAAAATTACAATCTGCAAATTACTGTGGTATAAAATTAAAAAATAAATTAGTTATTTTCACCCAAACACTGTCTATATTCCCCTGAGCAGGAGATGAAGATGTAAAAGTCTCAGTGTTCCAGAGCAGTGTGTCAGACTCGGTTCCTGCAGGAGCATCAGTGACTCTGCAGTGTTCGGTTCTCTCTGAGAGCAGAGCAGCAGAACTCCAAGTGCTCTGGTTCAGAGCTGCTCCATCACAATCCCATCCTCAAATCATTTACACTCATCACAACAGCAGCCTTCAGTGTAAGAGCGAATCTTCTACACACACCTGTGTGTACAACTTGTCCAAGAACATCTTCAGCCTCAATGATACTGGTACTTACTACTGCGCTGTGGTCCTGTGTGGGAAGATCATTTTCGGGAACGGGACACTCCTAAAGCTCCTAAACTCTGGAATAGTCTTCCTGACGGTGTTCGGGGCTCAGACACACTCACCCAGTTTAAGTGTAGATTAAAAACATATCTTTTTAGCAAAGCCTACACATAACACACATCACATCATAACCTTGTGCTCCAGAACATCTGATCACATGCACATTATCAACTTGTGCTGTTAATATCATGAACAGCAGCTACGCTAATTCCTCTCCACTGCTTCTCTTTCTCTCCCCATCCCGAGACACCCTGAGGTTTGGCCAGCTCCAGTCACCTCCCACCTCGTGATGATTACGGACCTTTGAAGAAGTAGATGCCGAACTCACAAACATCCCGAACCATCTAGAGACGTACCAGTGCCATTTGGATCCCGCTACATGTGTGAAGTTTGGCATTGGACCTCCTGGAGTGTTAAAGGCTCTGGCATGGAGAAGCTGATGCTGGATCTGTGGTGATCACAAATGCTGAGCTCATAAAACTAGGAGCTACTAACCATATAGACTGTATAAGACTGCAGAAAGAACATCAATTATAATCTTATACTCCAGTAATCATGTTAGTTCTCACTCTCCAGTGTTCTGTATTGTTGAAAGATTTATGATCAAACTCTTGATGTCACCCAAAATGAGGATGGGTTCCCCTTTTGAGTCTGGTTCCTCTCAAGGTTTCTTCCTCATAACATCTAAGGGAGTTTTTCCTTGCCACAGTCGCCACGGCTGCTCATCAGGGACAAATTCACACCATTCACCATCACTGTTGATTTGTGTAAAGCTGCTTTGAGACAATGTCTGTTGTGAAAAGCGCTATACAAATAAACCTGACTTGACTTGACTTGACTTGACACGAGTACAGCTGGAGGATGATCTAGTTGATCCTTTAGTGATAGCATTAGGAGTGTGTGTGTGGTTGTGATTTTTTTTCAGGCCGTGTTCAACTGTAAAAGGAGAAACTCTGAATGCAGCAGTAAGTTTACACATTTTGTTTTTTTATTTGTTTATCAAGTGATGGTGTGAATGATTTACTTTACAATTTAAAATCTAAAACTGCATTAATCAGGAAATTATGTTTAATGAATAAATAAATAAATAAATAAATAATAATGCAAAGCTGACTGTAAAGGATAAAAAAAACTACTTCATGTGCTGTTTACTTTCCTCTTCAGTGAGACATCAACATGGTTCCATCAAAGAGAAGGTTCCTAATCAGGTGCCTAACTTTACATTCTATAAACACACACAGGCTTCAATTTTAAAGCTACGATTGTGAATAAAAACCACATCAATCTCAACACATTATTCAGACAGCGGTGTTTTAGAGAATCTGTTTTATGTCCCTACAGAGTGACGATGCGGTGGATCTGAATTACGCTGCTTTACATTTCAATAAGAAGAAAACTAAAAGAATGAGAAGAACGAAAGCTGATGATTGCGTCTATTCTGAAGTGATAATGTCACCAGCACCATAGATCAAATCTTTAATATTTTATCTCATATCTTCTCTGATAGCACGTGGATCATGGAGGAGTGGTCAGTGCTTTCATGGTGATTTGTGATGAAATGTTCAAAGCAAAATTTTTTATTTTTCTTTCATTTTTTATTAGAAAATATTTTAATTACAGTCTCAGAAATGGTCAGAAAGTGGTGTTAGCTATTACATGTATGTTAGGAAGACTAGGTTGTGTTTGACATGTAAAAGTGTGTATTAAAATTATTTCTGTAGAAACAAGTTAATTTTTTAACTAAGAAAATTTAGTTTTTAAAATGCTAATAATGTAAAGTAATCAAAAAGTTTCATATGGTAGATTGGTATGTGCTTTTTAAACATCCCATATTTATTATAATAACCTTCATTCTACATAGATGTTCCACCAAATTTTGGAGCGTATTCATGGAGATTTGTACTTATTCAGCTACAAAGGTGTTAATAAAGTGAAGTATTGCTGCAGATGCTGTGAGGAGCCCTGGTGTGCAGTCAGCCTTCTAATTCATCCCAAAGGTGTTCAGTAAGGTTTAATTCAGAGCTCTATTTCAGGAGATCTTCCACGCCAACCTAGGTAAAGCACATGTTGATAGAGCTGTCATTGTGCACAGTGGCATTGCCATGCTGGAGCAGGTTTGGGTCTCCTAATTCAAGTAAAGAGAAAATTTTATTCTACTACATCCAAAAAACGTCTGTACCTCCAACTTTGTGCTAACAGTTTGGGGAAAAACACATGGGGCTGAAAAAGTCTACATTTCAGGACAATCACCATTCTAATAATGCAGAAATACTTAAAAATTAGTCGGCTTGATTATATTTCAGGTTAAACCACAACATTAACAGGATTCATTTAATCTTTCCCACATTTTTTAAGTATTATTTATATATACTGTATATATTAAAATTCAGCACAAATATAATCCAGCATAAAAATATTTAAAACATGTGCAAACTATGATAATGTTCTCCATGCAGTCTCATTCATCTGATTTTCTTGATGTTTGCTTGGATAATGGAGTTTAATTATATTTAGTTTTCCATTTCTGGTTTCCATTCAGTCATACAGTAAAACATCCGCTAACATCTCTAAGATCTTCACTTGTTTTTTTTTTATTGGTTTCTGTTTACACCACTGACTTCTGTTGGTTGAAGAAGTTTAGGCAGCAGTTCAATGGAAAGTTTGTGTGAACTTGTCACATGACAGCCGGTGGTTTAAAAGACGACGTGTATTCAAATTCATTACGTTCATTCTCCATGTGTTTGTTCTCCGTGAGCATGGGCGCAGTCTGGATTCTCATTTTCTCTTTCTGCATAATGTGTAAGTAAACTTCCATTCACAGGAATCTTCATATAGATCTTTAAGTTGAATTTTAAGATGAATAAACTTTTGCTGAAACAAAAAGTTTGTCATTTCATTTTAATCTCCACCTTTAAAAACATTCTTCATTTTTATTCTCCTAAAATCTGATTTATTCCTATATACTTAAATATTTATCTATCTATCTATCTATCTATCTATCTATCTATCTATCTATCTATCTATCTATCTATCTATCTATCTATCTATCTATCTATCTATCTATCTATCTATCATTTTTCTTTTAATATAATTGATATTTTTTTCCTCAGTAGATTCAGCACAATTTGTGGATTTCGATGAAGCCGTCTCATTCGTCTCTGCTGACACGGGTTATGCGGTGTCTCTTCGGTGCCCACTTGAAGAGCAGTTCAGCACTGAGCTTATAGTTTGGTACCAGCAGAAACTGGGAGGGATCCCTCAGGCAATGGGCATGAGCAGACCGTTGACCGCTGACATTATTTTTGCACCATTCAACAAATCTGCCTTCCAACTAGAAAGAACTAAAGATTTAATTTCCCTGAATATTCTTCACGTTAATAAAGACGATGAAGCGATATACTTCTGTGGAAAGTCTCGAGTGAATATTATTGAGTTCTCAAGTGGAATATTTTTATCTGTATGAGGTGATTCTTTTTGTTAATGTATAATAACACATTTATGAAGTAACGTATTTAGTGAAATATACAGAACTACTCTCTCATATTAAATATTCTGCATTGACAATCTAAAAAGTGTTATTGTTATTACAGAGAAATTACATCAAGGCGTCTCAGTGTTCCAGAGCAGTGTATCAGACTCGGTTCCTGCAGGAGCATCAGTGACTCTGCAGTGTTCGGTTCTCTCTGAGAGCAGAGCAGCAGAACTCCAAGTGCTCTGGTTCAGAGCTGCTCCATCACAATCCCATCCTCAAATAATTTACACTCATCACAACAGCAGCCTTCAGTGTGAATCTTCTACACACACCTGTGTGTACAACTTGTCCAAGAACATCTTCAGCCTCAATGATACTGGTACTTACTACTGCGCTGTGGTCCTGTGTGGGAAGATCATTTTTGGGAACGGGACACGAGTGCAGCTGGGTGAGACTCATGAGGAATTTTTTTATATGTAGTGTTTTTATTGTGTTTAAATGGAGCCCTGGTGAGGTTTTGTCTTTGGTGTGATTCGTTAGACCAGTGAGAACAAATTGTTATAATTCATTAAAACAAATGCTAATAAAAAAAAAAAGCCAAAATACATATGATTTTCTATTTATTCTTTTATTCTTATTCATTTATTATTTTGTTTAGACCATTTATTTAAATTCTCAGCTTGTAAGAAATTTATATTCACAAATAGTTTAGAAGAAAATCTACATAAATACACAAATAAGACATTTTCATTGATTATAGTTATATTTATTAAGTATATATTTTTGGCAGTGCAAATTTGCATATTTAATTGAAATGGATTCATGCAGCCATGCCGGTCCCTTTGCAGATAATCCAAATGATCACCTTTAATTAATACTCAGTAATTCAGTATTTTATTTATTCATTAAATATAAACTGAAAAACCATTCATAATTAAAATCATAAATACAATAATTCCATGCAGCATCAAGAGCAAGTCTCAATATTTCATATTTTACAAAGCAAATGAAATTTTTTTTTAATTAGCTTTAAACAATAAACATTTAAGAACTATCATAATATTCCTATATAAATTACTAATATTTTGCTTTGCACGTTAAAGGGTAAACCATACAATAACAGAGCAGAGATGTTGTTATGTAATTATGGATGTCAGTATGTTTATGTATATTTCACCCATTAACATGTACATTTAATTTGAAAATTTCTGTTGTAGCATAGTTTTTTTATTAATTATTTAAAATTTAGTACAATAAATAATATCCTACAGCAATTTCTACACGCATATTTTATAAACCTTCATTATTATTATTTCCCCCGTGACACACAGAACAGTCTATAAATCCTTTACTGATCATCCTGGCATCAGCTTTGGGAGTGTGTGGGATTGTAATCACTGCTGAAATCATTTTCATTTGCAAAAGGACACATGAGAAATACCACCCCAGTCGTAAGTATTTATATCCTTATTAACCAAGTATAAAATGTTTAAATAAATATGAATAAAATTTCCAAATTTAACATGATTGTATATTAGTCTGGAAATTTTAAAAAATAAATTGATATTGGTCATTCGATGTTGTTTTGTATGCATGATTACAATATACTGTATTAGAGAGCGTAAGATTCACCAGGCCACATTGGCGTGTTGGCATAAAGGTTTACGATGTGATGTATAGATTTAAAAAAACAACAACAAAAGTTGCATTG
>JBCEWE010000339.1:951737-1079237 GCA_039877035.1 Silurus lanzhouensis | reverse complement strand
ATACAGGAAGACTAACAATAGCTCATAAGTAGTCTGACCACAAAACACTAGACTCTCTGCTCTCTTCAGCCACTGCTCATGACCTCGAGGGTAAGTATGGACAAGCAACTGTCCTTCTTCTCACATGTCGCTAATGTGGCTCGTTCTTGTCAATTTCTTCTCTACAACATCTGAAGGATTCGACCATGTCTGTCCATACAGGCTGCCCAGGTGCTTGTTCAGTCTCTTGTGATTTTGAGACTGGACTACTGCAGCTCTCTGCTAGCAGGTCTTCCTCTGAACGCTTTTTTCCAAAACGCAGCTGCACGACTGGTGTTCAATCTGCCCAAGTTCTCCCACACCACGCCACTGCTGCTCCTTCACTGGTTTCCAGTAGCTGCAGGTATCAGATTCAAAACACTGATGTTTGCTACAAGGCCAAAAATGGACCAGCACCATCTTACCTCAGTGACCTAATCACACCTCGCACTGAGAAGGAAATATACTTCAAGGCTCTTCTCTGTTCTGACACTGAGGTGGTGGAATGAACTTCTCATAGATGTCCGAGCAGTGCGTTAATAAATGAGAATGTGCATGCACGTGTTTTTGAAGGGTTTTTTTACACAACAGCGTTGCCGCGATTTGTTTGATGAAGGCATGCTATAAAAATACATACAGTACATGTTTATCTGTCAGGAATCCACCTGCCACGCCCCCTTCGGCCCCCTTCAGCGTGTCAGGTGCTTTCTCGGCCGCTTTCTCTGAAGCTCCCGGCTTCCATCGCGCACATATGGTGCTCGTTTATCATCATCACCAGCTCCTATTTAAACTTCCACACTCTCACTGTCCGTTATTGTTGGTATATGTTGGTTCACGGCGGTCGTTGTTATCGCGCATGCGTATCCCGGTACGTGTCTTCCCACCAGCACTCTCTCAACGGCTGCGCTTTTCTTCCCCCCCCCCAATCCTGCCGGTGTTCATTCTATGATTTTGCTGGTCATCCCACGTTCCGCGCCGCCAAGCGCGGCTTTCGCCTCCCGTTCATCGCATTACATTTAACAACAAAAGGCATATGCTCTAACAGCAGAGATTCACCAGTATACAACACAACACCTGTAGCAGCTGTAAGCCTTCATTTTTCCGCCACTTCCGCGAGTTCTTCTGCAGCTGCACCGAGATAACCGACGTTAAATGGCAAATTTTTCCCCTTTGTGCTCGAGATATTAGGGTTCGGCGACATAAAAAAAACATACATAACCGATAAAAAATGCTTAGAAAAAGCGAGAATTTGACGTCGACTTAATAGGGTTGTTGAGGTAACCGAGGGCGAGATAACCGGGTTCCACTGTATATACATTGGTTCTGTCCACCAGGTGGCAGTGTCTTATAGGATTTCATTCAATTATACATGAACTTTGATTGCCGAAATATAGTAATCAAATACACAGGACATTTGTTCAACTAACATGTTTATAGTAGACATGCGGGATTTATTACAAATTTCCAGATTTCTTTAACCATCTATGGAAGGAGTCTCCAATGTCATTGGGTATCCAAAAAAAAAATATAACAATTTATTTTTTGACATCAGGACAAAGGGACATTAATACATTTAGCTGTGGAAAAAAAGTCAATAATATGTATGATTATTTTAGCTTCATATCACAAAAATGTACAAATAAATTTTCCATAATAAATCAAATGAGACCTTAATACAGTAATTCAATTAAAATACAATTGAATTTTTAGGATGACATTTAAATGTACATTTGCTTATGGAGGTGAATATTTTTTAGCAATTTCTGTGATAAGTTTGACAGCTTGCTCTCTCTCTCTCTCTCTCTCTCTCTCTTTTACACACACACACACACACACACACACACACATATATATATATATATACATACATACATACATACATACATACACACACACACACGCACGCACGCACTCACACACACACACACACACACACACACACACACACACACACACACACACACACACACACACACACACACACACACACGCACTTACACCCACACACACACACACACACTCTCACACCCACACTGCACAACCACCCTTACATTTCAACCACATTTCCTTTCTGTCATAACATCAGTAGGGTACAAAAGTGTAATATGTGAAAATATAATATGCGAATTGTGAAAGTGTAATATGTTAGATGTCAGTAGATCAGAACCCCACATGGTGATTTCTGTTGCCTTTGTATGATTACAGCTAAAAAAACACTCCAAAATCTGGGCGTGTTCTGTATCGACCGCCTACTGAACAGTATAAATATAAATTCAAGCAAGGCTTCAAGTGCATTTACACCTGGTCAGTAAATGGGATACAAATGAAATGACCACCGTCTGCGTATTCATTCTGATCTTCAGCACCTTATGTAAGTAAATTAAAAATAAAATCATTTTGAATGTTGCTTATTTGGAATAAAATTTTTTGTAAACACACATGGTGTCTAAATTTGTTGTGCATAATATTTAAGTTGTCATTTCGTCCTCCTAGATGCAGTAGAACCTGTTGGGCGCTGTGTTTCTGCACAATCCCTCCCAGAGCCCCCTGTTTATCAGCCGGATAAAGAGCTCAGTGTAAACATCGGAGACTCGGCTACTCTGCCCTGTTGCTTTTCTGCAAAACACGTTGGAATAATAGACTTTTTTAAGCAACCGAACAGACAAAAACTCCAGATTATGGTCACAGTGTATAAAACTGGAACAGAAACATTCCACCATGGGTTCCAAAAGTTTCATTACCAAATAGGAAGATCTTCAACCTGCTTCAATCTGACTATTTTAAACACCACTGGGTCTGATGAAGCCACGTACTACTGTGCAGTGACGAGACCAATAATTGTGTTTGCTGAAGGAACGTATTTAAAAATTAAAGGTAGGATTTCAATTAAAACATTTTTAATGTAGTGATTTTCCCTTAATATGTGTGTGTGTGTGTGTGTGTGTGTGTGTGTGTGTGTGTGTGTGTGTGTGTGTGTGTGTGTGTGTGTGACTATTGCATCAGAAACTAAACCAGTTGTGTGTGTGCTGATTTAGTGGTGTGTAAAGAGACACTGCATGGAAACATCACTACCATCAGCACACAAGAGAAAACAGGTGAGGTTTTTTCACTTGATTATAATTTGCCCTAAAATCATTTGCACTAATGATGTTTTTATTGTGGTCAGTGTAAAATGAGTAAATATTATATTTGTGCATTGGACAGTGTTCTGTTTGGGAACGGCGTTGGGTTTGTGCGGACTTCTGATTTTTTGTCTCACTTGTTTCATCCTGAGAAAAAAAGGTAAAACAGAGTAAGTGCTTTTCTCAGATATAATGGTTTGTTATCAAAATGGCTCATTTTTTAAAAATCTTGTATTAACAGTGGCTACAACAGAAAACACTCCAAGAAAGGGGCAGGTGTGTGTTCAGGTAGGTACACGCCTGATCCTTTACATTTTATTAAGCATGTAGAAGTGTTTATATGAAACAATTCCATTATCCAGTAGATGCCACTACTCAGACTTTTATTCCTGATCTCTATTTCTATCTACTTTAAAACTGTTAAATGTCGAATAAATTGGCTTAATAAATTAATTTTAGATAATTTAATACGATTTTATTTGACTGGTGTGTTTATTCTGGAGTTTGTGTGTACAGTGCTCATTACTCATTCTGTTCGGTCTAAACTGGACTTTTTGCATTTTTTCTGCAGGAAACTGAAGCTGAAACGTTGAACTATGCCGCTTTGCAATTCTCCAAGAGGAAAGCCAAAGATGAAAAATTAAATACTAATTCATCAGATAAATGTGTGTATTCAGATGTAAAATAAAACATTCCACAATGTTCAGTTTGAAAAAAATACAAATATAAGCTCATCATTGTATGCCAATTGTATTAGATATATAAAAAAGGATAATAGCCCCCTCTTTTTTTATTCATAATAAATTATTTCCTGTTTGAATATGGTTTTTCTAGTGTTTCATGTGTTACTTGGAAAAATTCTGCAGTGCCTTGTGTCCTCACTCAAAACATGTCAAACATGCATTTATTGTGAAATTTCCTAAGTTAAGAAAAATAATTGAATAATTAAAAAAACGTTAAAGCTCCTTAAATCCATTTTAGAATTGATGTGTGTTGGCCTTCAACATGCATTAAGAACTACAGACTAGGGTTTCTCCCCCGTTTGAAATGCTTCAGTAATATTAGGCTACAACACACCATCATCTCCCAATATAGCAGCTCAAATAAATAAAACAAATCAATACATTTGTTTACTTTTGCATTCCAAAAGTCAAGAGTTGACCATGAAATAAAACAGCACAACTTATTTAACCTCATTAATAAAGCTGAGACTGGATGATAAATGGTGGACCCCCAATGCAAAATAAAGACCCCCTGACTGCCAGGGAGTGAAAAGACTGACAGGGTTTATTATAGTGAATAAAAGGTTTGCAGGAAGAGTGTAGTGGGAATAGTGCACTTTGACTACACAACCAGCCGAGTTTACACTCGATCTCAGATTGGAGGTATGTGCTGTACCACTGGGTCAAATGTCTGTAGAGGGAGCAGACATGCCTACAAAATGCTGTTAGGAAAAAAAGCAGGAACAAGTCAAATAAATAGTGAAACAGTGTTCTTAAAGAAAATAATCTTTATGAAATTGGAACCAAAAAAAAATAAATAAAAATAATTAAATAAAAATTAAACAAAGGGGAACCTGATTCAAAAACCTATAACATTAGTCTTCACTTTGTGTACAAATGTACACATTTTACAAATATAAGCTTTTAATTTTTTTTTATTGATTTATTTTTTGTTATTATATCTTGTGACACATCTTGAATTTTTTAATTCATTTTTAATGCTTTCTTTTTCTCTTGCATAACAATTGTTTGCCTGTTTTTTTTTTTTTTTTAATTCTTGTATTCCTGCCTCTTTTTCTTCTTCAATGCTCATATATCAACAAAAGCCTAACATACCTTACCAGTCACTCCTCTACAAAGGTGTGACAAAAAGCAGTGCTGTAGGTTGACTTTAAATATCCTGCCTGTCAGGTGCTTGTGGTTCAGGTTCATTAGCCTGAAGATCCTGGCAGCTTAATTCTCTGAAATAGTTGCGCTCACCGTGTGCTTTTTCTGCCCTCTGCTGGCTACCGGTGGTGTAGCATGGCTTCTTACAGGTCTGAGATTAAGTAAAGGTCTTGTTTTGTGCAGGCATTTAACCCCAGAAAGCTATTAGTGGTAACCTCTGAGCCCCTACCAGTTTCTTGGTCGCCTGAAGTCTGGTATTATGAAGGTATTATGGCCTTATAACTCTATAAGGCCATAATACCACACCCCTAGAGCTCAGAGGATTAAGGACCATGCTCAATGGCATCTTGGTGATACGAGGGGTTATACCCCTGACCTGATCTCTGACCCAGAGATTTAACCATTAAACTACCACTTCCCCCACTTTTACTATGCCTCATGTGTTAGTAGAATTTCTGGCCTGTAAATGGGTTGTGATGGAGATTGAAGGTGTAGAGAAGATCTACTTGATAGCTTTCAACCTTTAGATCCCATTGGTTTGTATTATTCTGGATTACTTCAAGCAGATTTTTCTAACTTGAAATACTTATTACAAATAAAGGAATCCATTTAATAAATACAAATAAAAGACAGTTGGAAAATGACAAAGAATGAATTTAAACACAAATTATAACTGGAGCACTTTTCAGGTAAATTTCAGCAACACCTACAGAGAAACAATAAGAAAAACAGGAAAACAAAAAAAAGACAGATAAACAAAAACCATAGCCAGTAACCAAGCCAGTGCAAAATATCAATTCTCTGATAAAAAAAAAAAACTATCAGTATTGTAGCGCAACCCCTCAACATCAGCTTTAATTATTTGTAGGAATCTCGTCCTTTATTAGTAAATGAATCCCTTCTGACTTCTCTTCATTCTCAACTCGTGCATTACAACCTTCTTTCTCATGCATTACAACCAGATAATCAGCAAGATTATATTTAGATTAAAAAAGCAGTTACAATGAGGTGAAGGTGTAAAAAAAAGTTGTGAAAACCACATTTCCATTCTTTTTTTTTTTTTTCATTTTGAGTTATATAACTGTGACACCACAACACAGATATAGAAATACGTGGGAAGATGAATGTGATGAATTTATAGATGGTTAGATGTTTTTTTTTTTATTCCAGTATGTTTTTGAAGGTCAGTGTCATCACATTCGGGGCGTGCGCAATACAGACCACCTGCAGTATAAATCTCTATTCAAAGTGTGCAGGAGGCATTTTTTATTCTGCTAATGAACCAATCATTTCTAAACATTTCTGAAAATGAAAAATGACCCGTTTCTGGATTTTAATATTATTAATCAGCACCATGGGTAAGTTATGGACACTTTCAGCATATATTTTACTAATGATTATTTATTTATTTATTTATTTATTTATTTATTTATTTATTTGTTCATTAATTTTTCTTTTTTTTCCTTTTACCTTGGAGTCTGGTAATAATTAAAAGTTATTGATCTTAATAAGTTAAAATAATTTCTTAATGGCAGTAGTTCTCATAGTGATTTTTTAACTCATCATCAATTTTATCAACATAAACCAAGAAATAAATTATCTATTGTGATTAATCAATATAACTGCTCACTTCAATCAGATTCTGGATGAACCAAAACTATACCAAATAATAATAATAACAACATTCTATTATAAATATTAACTTGTACCCAATGTTTTTAAGAATGTATATAAATAAAAAAATATTAACTTTGTAATTTCAACAAATAGGCAAATTATTATTGTACATTACAAATATAAAATTTCGGATTGGGTTGCATAAAATGTTCTGATGAGGGGGTCTGTATAATTTATTTATTAATTAATTTAGTAAGTTAAAAAGATCCCTGTTTCTAAAAGGTGGTGTTTAATAACTGTCTTTGTATAATATCTGAACTTTATTCCTCAACCTAATGAATGCATTTGCTTTTCTAGACACAGTCCCGTCTGGTAGACGCTGGGTTTCTGCAGACTCCTGCAACGACTCAAAAGTTTATCAGCCTGAAAAAAAGCTCAATGTGCATATCGGAAACTCGGTTCAACTGCAGTGCTGCAATTTAGCAAAAAAAGAGATAGAAATAATCTGGTTTAGGCAACAAAATGGAAACCAGCCTCAGGTTATAGTCAGATTTGATTTAACGTCTGGAGTAAAATTTTACAATAAATTCCAAAATTCACGTTTCCAGATTAAAAAACACAGCAACTGCTTCAATCTGACCATTTTAAACACCACAGTGTCTGATGAAGCCACGTACTACTGTGCACTTGTGTCTTCAGATGGAACTCATTTAAAAATTAAAGGTAGGATTTTTATTCACATGTATGATGTGACTGATTAAATGGAGTATATTTGATGTAGCGTGTGAAATAGTGAAACTGAATACAGTGTTAATCAATTAAACTCGGTTTTTACTTGTAAAAGTTTGTTTAGCAGTTTAAACAATGCACATTATCCCAGAGCAGTTTTATAGAAACTAATAGACTGAGAATCTCTATTTAAAATAATCAAATTATCCAGATATACTGTATGTATTCCTGATATTCTTTACTTACTTTTATTCAATCCTGATAAATATTTATGTATGATAATGTTACTGATGCTTTAGGATCATCTAAACCAGCTGTGTGTGATAGCTCAGTGGTGTGTGAAGCAACACCGCATAAAAACACCACTAACATAAACACACAAGAGAAAATCGGTAAGATGTGTTTTATAAACAATTTTAGACTAATGTAATTTTAAATGTTAATGTTAAGTTTATTTAATATTGTAATGATGTAATGTTAAATGTAAGAGTTTGACATCTGATCAGATCTCTATGTTGAACAGTGCTCGCTTTGGGATCGGCTTTGGGTTTGTGTTTGCTTCTGATTTTCTGTCTCACTTATTTTATATTGAGGAAAACAAAATGTAAGAAAAGTAAGTGCTTCTGTCATCAGATAATAATAATAATTCCCTTCAGTTCAGTTTTGTTGAAATGGCTGAACGAGTGTGTGTCTGTATTAACAGTGAACACATCTATAGAAGATTCTCCAGGCCTGAAGCAGGTACGTCTTCAAGAAAACATAACATCGATATTATACTATTAGATACTGTTGGAATTTCCTCTGTATTTGTATCTTTAGATATGACAATGTCCACTGCTACTCGAATGAGTTTCTATATAGTTTTGAGTAAATTGAAATGTAATTGCAAATCATTTTCAGGAATCGGACTCTGAATCACTGCATTATGCAGCTTTACAATTCACGAAGAGGAAAACCAAAGTTCAGAAAAAAGACGCCGCATTACAGGAGGACTGTGTGTATTCTGGAGTGCATTCAACGTGAATTATGGAGTAAAATAAATCTGTATGTAACATTAATTATCACAGGGTTTATTTCTGCTCACATGTCTTATAGTGTCCAGTGTTTAACTTCAACAAACAAATGTGATGAAGACTTTTCTTAATAAATGTACATAATTATATAAAAAACGGTTAAACCCACGTTTGCTATAAGTTACCTCAGATAAAATGATGTCTGTTGTTGTAAATGAGGGGAAAAGAAGCACAGCTTAGATTAAAAGATATTTAGGATATTATGGAGATAAAAACGCTTTTGAACGTGTGCTTTTTTCTAAATGTTATTAAAACTTACCAGTAAACCGGCTCTGTGATCATTCAGTGGTGTTAATCCTATGGAAACACCACTCCTTCTTCTTCTTCTTTCGTCTTCTCCCATTAGGGGGCGCAACAGCGGATCATCTCTCTCCATACCCCCCCTGTCCTCTACATCTGCCTCTTTCACACCAACTACCTGCATGTCTTCCCTCACCACATCCATAAACCTCCTCCTTGGTCTTCCTCTTTTCCTCCTTGCTGGTGTCTCCATCCTCAGCATTCTCCTACTGATATACCCCATGTCCCTCCTCTGCACATGTCCAAACCATCTCAATCACACCTCCCTCACCTTGTCTCCAAGATTTGAGTAAAATTGCTCTTTTGAAAGTGAAATCACTGTTGTGTGGTGTTTATTGTGAGACTAAGTAAGAAAGACGTGTGTTCTATATAGATATTTTGAGATTGCTAGAGCAGTCAGCCACATGAACAGGAAATGAAACGCTTGCCACTATACCACATATTTACCCTCTGCCCCTCACTCAGTCTACAAACATCATCAACATGAACTGTTTTTCTATCGAGGACCCAAATTTATTTCTGAGGTCGTTATAACAATGTGCACAATTTTAACAATAACTCAGTGTAAATATCCCAATGCACAGATACTGTTTGTTATATTATTGTTAAATTGTATATTACATGAGCAGATGTTTTGACACACCATCATCACCACACAGAAAGTTAACCACATGAAGACCATGTTTGATGTTTCTTCAGAACTTCACACATTTAAAAATAATTATTAAATAGATATTAGATTTTAGGTTCTTGCATCTAATTTTAGTCCAAGGTGATCCAGGATATTAAATACATGTAATAACGTTTCCTTCTAAAAGGTAAAACTTAAAAAATAAAGTACATTAATTAAACCAATAAAATTTGATATATAATTTAGGTAACATGTGACACTTTAGAATAAACACAATCTTCAGGATTTTCTCTCGTCACTCTTTTGGTGTTCTTCTTCTTCACATTGAAATGCAAAGCAGCGTAATTCAGCTCCACTGCACCACCACCCTGTGAGAATCAGAATACAATGTGAAAAGTGAAATCTAGAACAGGGTTTAACAATAAGAGCATGTGTAAGAGTGGTGATTATTTACCTCATTAGATGTTTTATCTACTGTATAATTTAGGTGAGTTTTCACTGTAGAGAGAAAATATATAACACTATAAAATACTCGTTTACATTTGCATATTTTCAGGTCGAGTCATGAAGCTGAATATGACATTTTATAATATAGAAGTGAAGAACAAAATGAATTTCATTAATATGTAATCGAGACTCACCTCTGGATTGTCCACAGTTTCTCATTTTACAGATTATAAAAGCTTGAATAATCACGACCACACAAGTGGCCACCAAAACTGTGAGATAGATCAATTCATGTCCTACTGCAGAACAATAAATACCATAATAATGAATAATTAGTGTATATGTGATGAACCAGCTATTAATATAGACAATAAACTACATACTAGAAATAAATTACATTTGATAAAAACACTAACAAACTTTGTACCAACCGGATTTTGGATCGTTCTCCAGCTGTACTCGTGTCCCGTTCCCGAAAATGATCTTCCCACACAGGACCACAGCGCAGTAGTAAGTTCCAGTATCATTGAGGCTGAAGATGTTCTTGGACAAGTTGTACACACAGGTGTGTGTAGAAGATTCACTCTCACACTGAAGGCTGCTGTTGTGATGAGTGTAAATGATTTGAGGATGGGATTGTGATGGAGCAGCTCTGAACCAGAGCACTTGGAGTTCTGCTGCTCTGCTCTCAGAGAGAACCGAACACTGCAGAGTCACTGATGCTCCTGCAGGAACCGAGTCTGATCCACTGCTCTGCCGCACTGAGACTTTTATATCTTCATCATCTGCTCAGGGGAATAAAAACAGTGTGAGATCTCAGCTTTCTACTAGTTAGTAGAACTTCTACTAGTTAGTTTTTAGGACAATGCTAACAAATCTAACTTTAAAACTAATACTAGGTGTAAAATATCTGTATGATCTTAGATCTTAGCGCTAAAGTATATTGTGTATGTAGCACCTTGGTCCTGGAGGAACATTTTTCTTTTTACAATTTCCTGTATATGGTTAAAATGACAATTATAGTCATTTGATTTGACTTTATTAGTACAAGACTAGAAATATTATAATTTTTTATTGTTTTATGTCTACATTTAACGCATCACATACAGTATTATTCTATTCCAAACTTGTTATATATTTTATTATCATTTTCCCCTGTAACTGGTATTATGTATGTAAGTATTTGTATTATTTGGGCAATTTTTGACTAGTATTTGTTTCTTCATTTATTTTACTGTACTGTAATTTGAAAATACACTTTATACATAAACAAAAAAAAATCATCGACATCAGTCCAACATGGTTCATTTAATTTATTCTGACTAATAGAAATATATTTACTTATTAATTTTAACTTAACATTTCTATGTAATTCTGGCCTAAATTTGGTATGAAGTCACTTTGAGCCACATTCTGTCTAGCAAATATTTTATATCTAATTCAAATCAATATAAACACATTTATCATGCATTAAAATGCAAATATATTTTATAAAAGAGAATTCTTTTGTTTACTTATGTATCACAAAATCTATAATTTCTATAAGCTTTACTTTTGGGAATTAATAATATGTACATTTCACAAAATAATTATGTGGATCATACCGTTAACATAATATTAAATTTCAACATAATATTGCTGTAGCTACACTTTTTTTATTTTTTACCTGATTTAGATTTATTTTTATTTGACTGAGAGAGGCAAAACTCCCAAATGAACAAATGTGTTTTTTAGCTTTTCTACAGAGATGTTTGATTCAGTTCTTTACCTGTTACTTTCAAGAAAGTTCCATTGGATAACGTAACATCATGCAAGGTAGATTTTTCACAGTAGTAAAGTCCTCCATGATGTTTCTTTATATGTGGAATTGTCAGAGAAATGCCATCATCAGCCGTCTCCATTTTAAATCCTGACATGTTGCATTCGGAGAAAATTTTGAAATCAGTATATAATATTTTTTCTCCCACTTTTTGTGGCATTTCTCCGAGTATTTGTTTGTACCAGACCACATTTTCAGTGCTATGATAGTCTCCAAATGGGCAGTAAAGAATAACACATTTTCCAGATGTCACAGACAGAAATGATGGTCTGGAAAAATCCACAGATTGGACTTGAGCTAGAAAAGAAATCATATTAGGTCTAATCAAAACAGGTACTAGACAAAAATTTGATACAGTATCAATCATATCAGAGCATTTAAAAACAGAGTCTATAAAACTTACATAATATGTTAAGAAATAAAATAATTGTCCAGAATGGAGTCATCTTTAAAACCTAAATGATACTCTGGTCGAGATGTTCGAAATAAAACAAATGGCGGAAACATCAAGTATTTTGTACTGGAGACTTTCTTCTGATTGGCTGGCTTACAGATCACAAGTCTCTCTTTATACTTTCTTTCCATCTACATGGTTCTATTTTTAGAATACAGTTTGAACACCAGAAGTGTGTAGTGTAGTGGAAAAAAACACACTACAAGAGTTGTAGTCTTACAGCTGTACCCTCAAAGAGTTGTAGTCTGATTTATCTGATTTATCTCAATGTACTTTTGTACGTCGCTTTGGAAAAGGGCGTCTGCTGAATGCCGCAAATGTAAATGTAAATGTACTAACCCTATTTAGGTAAACTATTCAAGAAGAAATGTTGTTACTTTAAACATAGCCTTTGGTTTTCGTCTTTCAATTGAATTTTATTCAATGGTGTTTTATTCAGTGCACAAATAAGCATATGGAACTAAAAATATAACTAAGAAACACCTAACAAAAGCTTAAAATTCAAATAAATCCAAATTATTGGACTGGTTGTGATCACCTGGCCATCACATCCCAATCTGTTCATGAACTACCCATTCCAAAACCATGTTCAGATAATATGAACCCACTCTGCTCCTTTACTGTTATAATATGTGTCTGATCTAAGAAGACTTGCCACTAGATTCTGGTTGTGGTTGGGGGGATTATTGATCATTCAGCTGCTAGACTATTAGTGAGAGCAGACCCTGATGTTGAGGAGTTGAGAAGATCTGGGTTCAGTTAATGTTCTAGTTCATCCCAAATGTGTTTATTGAGTATTGGATTAATGAGTTCTTCTATTCCGGCCTTAACACCAACAACCATGTCTTTGTGGAGTTTGTTTTGTACAGTGAAACAGTGGAAACAGCTGGGACAGTGTTTGTTCTTGTAGATCTTAGGCAGTTTGTAATGCTGTAGCACCCATAGGCATTCTTTACAGTTATGAACAAAACTTTGAGTTAATAGTTTGAGAAAAAAAAACATATGGGAAGTTGTAGCTCAGTTTGTAAGTCATTGGATTTGTGTTCAAAATGAAGATGAATTCAAATACACCAACACCACCAAGCTGCCACTGCTGGGCCCTTGGACAAGGTCCTCAACCATCTCAACATCTGCTCAGCTGTACAGGAAAGTGTTAGCTCAGTGTTTAATGCTCTGATTCAGACCACTATACTGCCATGTTGTCACTGTTGGACCCTTAAGATCCTGCATTTCTCCAAGGTAGTCAGGTTTTCACATAGTTTTAGCCATAGGGTGTGTATTACATCTGAAAGTGATTTTCTCCCAAATATAATCATTTTATATATTTATAAACATTTAAATAACTTGAAAATCTTTCCATATAAATGTCATTGATTATGTTATATTATATTATATTATATTATAATAATATTATAATTCGTGATTTTACACTTCCCTCTCTTACTATTCTTGATTGCTTATTTACTTTCATTGTGCTCTTATAGTGGAATCTGTACAGACTAAAGATGATGTCATTCAAATAAACAAACATGCAAACAAAAAAAAAAAAGACTCTTCTTGTGGTTTCTTTTTTCTTGCATGCATGTTGTACTGGTCTCTGGTCTGCCAACAGAAAGTGGTTACCTACGACTTCCTTCTTTACATGACACAAACCACAGACTCCTCCTATTTACAACAAAGATGACACCAGGACATGCAAAGATTTACTGTAGAGATAATAGAGATGAATGAAAGATAATAAACAGAAGAACATGCCCAAGAATTTCAGGCTTTGATGAGATCCTTCTTGCCAACAATGTGGCATTTGTTCATCGTAAACACAATTTTAACACAAAATTGTCTCATGAATCTTCTCTAAAGAGTCTAATTGGTTTAGGTGTTTAGCCACCACAAGCCTCCAGAACAGATGTGTACAAGAACAATGGAATAAAATAGAATATAATAAAAGAATGGAAGAATAGAATAAAAAGTGTTCTTCAAAAAGATACAGGCAATCTTTAGGCGTTGTGATGATGATGTTGATGATGATGATGATGATGATGATGATGATGATGATGATAATAATGGTAATAATTTCTGTCTAACACGTCATTCTAAACGTCATTTTCCATAGGTTTTCATGTTGAGATGTTGTGAGTGTAAAGTTGATAGCATATAATTTAAATAATTTTCATTCCCATCAAACTATTCGCTGAGCCTTCATGCCTTTGGGATGGGATTATCCTGTAAAAGGCCACGCCCAGCAGGAAAGAAACGCTTCATCACAAGATACAGGTAATCAGGAGGTAAATTATGGTATTGATTTGCAGCGACACTAAAGACAAGTGAAGCTAGAAAGAAAACAATGAGATGTGTTTGATATCTGTATTTAATAACAAAATCGTGAGCAGAAACAAAAAAGCAGATCCAAAGTAATAACGATTTTAAAAACAGAAACATAATTAAGACTAATTTAGTGATTAGTGCTGGAAATATTCAATTCAGAGTACACGCTGTTCTTCAAACGACCTTTATTTTCTTTAACTCTTTTAGTTTTTCTGTCATTAAAATTTAATGCAGCATAATTCAGCTCCAGTGAATCACCGCCCTGTGGGAATAAATATATAATTACAAAAATCTAAATAAATATATAATTTTATTTATACAGTATTTTTCGAAATAATAATAATAATAATAATATATATATATATATATATATATATATATATATATATATATATATATATATATATATATATATATATATACATATATATATATTATTTATTTATTTATATATATATATAATATATATATATAAATATATTTATTTATTTATTTATTTATTTATTTATTTATATAAATGAACAGTTGGATTCTGATTATCACCACTGAGTCATTTCCTACACAAGTGTATAAGTACCTGAGTGTTCTTCTTCTCAGTGTTGATCACAGCACCATGCTGAATTCTCTCTGAAAAAAAAAAAATTGAATTTGTAAATAAATGCAGAGATCATTTTTACACTATCAGATTGAAAACTTACCTCTGTGTTGCTGAGAGTTTTTCCTTTTACACAGTAAAGCAGCTTGAACAGAGATCAGAATCCCGCACATTACTAACACTGTTCCCAGACTCATCACTACAGGATTAGAAGACGCTTTCGGAAACAAAACATGATCAAGTTACCAACAGAAACCAATTTATTTATTTTTTATATGAAACCCAAATAATAGACAGAAAGTGTTCACTAACCACAATCCTCCAGCTGTACTTGCGTCCCGTTCCCAAAAATGATCTTCCCACACAGGACCACAGCGCAGTAGTAAGTACCAGTATCATTGAGGCTGAAGATGTTCTTGGACAAGTTGTACACACAGGTGTGTGTAGAAGATTCACACTGAAGGCTGCTGTTGTGATGAGTGTAAATGAGTTGAGGATGGGATTGTGATGGAGCAGCTCTGAACCAGAGCACTTGGAGTTCTGCTGCTCTGCTCTCAGAGAGAACCGAACACTGCAGAGTCACTGATGCTCCTGCAGGAACCGAGTCTGACACACTGCTCTGGAACACTGACACTTTTACATCTTGATCTCCTGCTCAGGAGTAAATACACATTACACATGTTTATAGCTACATTTGTATAATATTTGTATTATACAGTCAGTTTCGCAATAACAACACGTTTTATTATGGTATAAAAACTTTCATAAATCTGAGCTACATTTCATGTTTTTTATCCAACAAAAAATAATGTATGCATGCATATATTATAATAAAATAATATATAATAAACTGAAGAATCTAAATTACTTTAATTTTTATGTTTTACTTCTAATAAATTAATTTTAGTATTCAGAATAAATGCATTTGAAGTGAAGATAATAGTTATATGACAAAATGAAATATAGATCACATTAATAAACTTCTTTAACTTTATAAAGGTAAAAATACATAAATTGTCACCTTTTACTGATAAAAAAGTTCCTTTTCCAAACGATATTGTAATCTGTTCTAATCCACAGTAATACATGGCTTCATGTGATGGTTGTACATTTGTAATTTTTAAATGGCAGCTTCTTTCTGAATTATCGACTGTAAACCTCGGTGAGTTGAACTTGTCTTCAAAAATGGTGTACTGTGAATTTTTATAAACTGTAACCATCACACGAGGCTCATGTCCTACTGCTTGTTTGTACCAAATGATGGATTCGGTCAGTCTGTTTTCCGTTCGAAAGCAGTGTAGAGTCACGTTTTCACCAGAAGCAGCAGTGATGACTGAGTTCGGCTGACTGACGATGTTCATTTGTGCAGAATCTAATGTTAGGAAACACAGGACAAAATAAAGAACTTCATAAATAAAATGTCTTAAAATGTTTTTTAAAGCTCGGAAATGCTGTACGGCTTCATTTGTTATATATTTAGCTTTTAGAACCAGGAAGTGAAGTAAATAATGTGTTAGTGGATTTTTAATAATGTTTCATTATGCAAGCAAAAGATAACTGGAAAATATTTCATTGTTATTTTTAGAATCTATATATAATAAAAAGTCAAATCCTGAATGAATGTTAGTGCAAAATATACAAAAATAAATCTAAAACGTTGAGCAAAACCTTCACAATAAATCTTGTTCATTATTTATACAGTCGTGCATTGATATTTGGTGTAACTCTTGTAAAAATCTGGATGCTTCAATACAAATAATGTTCAAAACCATGATCACTCACCAGGAAGAATAAAAAGCACTGCTGTAATCCATAACAGTATCACCATCATAATCCCCAGCATTGTGCATGAGCATGTCCTTTCACCAAACTCTCTTATAGTGGAACTGAGCAGGAGGGGCGTTACTGAGAATCTGACACATGTGAAAGCTCAGCCCCCTGGCCTTCAATATCTGTATGTGGAGGCCAAGAACATCACCTCCAAAAGAGGAAATTTTAAATAAATACCAAAAAAAGCAGTGCTGTGAGTAAATGTGTGAACAATCAGCCTGGAAAAACATTCCCTTTAAAAAATGTTGATATTATAAACTTTATATTGTTTTAAAAGCTACAAATTTGTGTAACAAACAATTAATTTTATTGGGAATTCCCTGTTAGTGGGAACATTTTTAAAAACCAAGAGGATAAATGTACATCTTAATAAACACATTCATCCAGTCTGGGAAATCAAAAAGACATTTGTCTTTGTTAAACGTCTGATTTTTTGCTGTTGTAAGCCAAACATCAATATTGTGTGAAGGTTTTCCACCACATTTTGGGGAGTGAATGTGGGGTGTGTTCATTCAGCTGCAAGAGAACTAATAAGATCAGGTGCTGATACTAAGCAGGTTTGGGGTTCAGTTGGTGTTTTAGGTCGTCGCAAAGGTGTTGGACACTTGAATTTTCCACTTGAACCTTAAGACCGACATTCGTGTCTTTGTTATCTTTGTGCACAGGGGAATGGTCATGTTGGGAAGGTGTTTGGATCTTAGTTCTTGGGGAAATTGTGAGGTTACAGCATACAAAGTCAGTCTGTATTATTGTGTAGAAAACTTTGTGCTAAGGGAAGTGGTGTGAAGTGAAGCGAAGGGCACATACTCTTTACAATTGGTTGAAAAACTGATTTTTTTATAAGATGTAAACCAACAATAATTTACTGAACTCTAATTTTCTTGAACTCTATGGTCCTTCATTCCCAAAATATAGTTTCTGTTCATCTACAGTAGGTACCAAATATATTTACATCATAACCACCATCCATCAGTTGTACCTTTATATTTTCTCACACATTTAAACACAGTGTTTATTGTAGAAATTACAGAACACGTGCTTTATGCACCTCTACATGTTACATGCTGTAGGTAATTAAAGACCTTTGCTTTATAGTGTAGTTCCTGCTGTTTTCAGATCATCAGATCTTCAACTCTTTTCAAGTGACTGCTGACTTGTTTCTTATCCTTCCTTATCATTATTCGGAAATTATATCATGAATTCTGGTATGACGAGTTGTGGTTCCATTAACAAAGATGACTAGGGGACTTTGATATGATCCTTCATCTTCACTATGATTGAGAATTGTGTCATGAAAATGTTTTATGACACTTTTGCAGGAGGGCAATTACTGCAGAAATGATTTAGATTTATTCTCAAGTACCTTTTGCATATAGTATTTTAATCATATCTTTTGATTGTATTAAAACATTATTGATATATACATATATATATATATGATGCAGGTCTTGCTTCTCTGTGTTTTGACCACGCCCACTTCTGCCTCAAATCTGAATACTGATACAGAGAGCTAAACACGGACAGATACTGTACAAACACAGTGTTATGATCTTACACCCCTACTGTACTGTACATGGGTAAAATGTAAGAGATCAAAGCAAATGAGATATTCAGGAAGTGGTTTTGTGCAGACCTGCTCCAGTGCCAGGTTTAGATACAGTAGAACCAAAACAGATAGAGCGTAATCTGGATGTATATTCAAAACTGGGCGTGTTGGGAACTTAAAGTTTTACGTTTCATTTATTTATTTATAATCCACGAGACAAGCAGAACACCAGTTTAACCATTTATTTCTAAACAAAGAAAAACATTTATTTTTACCCAGTAAAGTAAATACATTATTGAAGATGTAAAATCTAAATAATGGTGAAAGATTTGACTTCAGAGTACAAAGCCTCTTGAGGGTATTTTCTCTTTTCTCTCCTTGTTTTGGTTTTATTTTTATTAAAATTTAATGCGGCGTAATTCAGCTCCACAGATTCACCATCCTGTCGGAAAAATAAATAATTTAAATTGGAATAAAATCATAAAAAGAGACAAATAATAGGAATTACTGTTATCATTCTAAAATCGGCAAAATCTTCAGTACCTGACTGTTTGTTCGTTCAGTTTTGTTCACGCTGTTTTGTGTATCTGGTGATAAAATATAACATTATTTTTTTACATTTACAATTATTTAATATTAACAGTCAGTCTCATATTGCAAAAAAGGTCTGACCTCATCATATTATAATACAGTGGAACCCCAGTGTACGAGATAAATTCATTCCTGAGAACCGCTCGTGTTCCTGTATGCTCGTACTCGCTTAATGGTAATTTTCCCATAAGAATTAATGTAAAAGCGATGAATTTGTTCCCAGACCTCAGGATTATTGCTTATTTTAGCCCTTAAAAAGGTTTTATGCCTAATTAAACACACAAATATACTTCTAGCAAAGTACATACATAAAAATTAATAAATTATAAATAGAAATAAATAAATAACGTTCTGTTCTTCATGATTGTTCTTACTGAACAAGACAAACATGGTGTACGCACATGAGATCTTTATCTGCTTTACTGCACATACGTACACCATGTTTGTGCTGTTTTACGACCTTCTTTCCAGCGCCATCACTACACTTCTTGGATCCATAATGCTCAATTTAAAGTGAAAAACACTATAAAAACAGATAAAAAGCACAATATTCACACCAGAGAATGACAAGAACGCACTCAGAACAATGTCTATGAAGCGTCTGAGAGTGAACGTGGGGACGGAGGTGACGATCGACGTGCAGAACGTGTGACTGGAACCAAACCATGATGTTTACTAGTTAAAATGCTCAAACACCGATATTCTCGTATACAAGGCACTCGTATACACTAGAGTTCCACTGTATATATTTTTGAAAGATATTGCATTGCTATTGAACACTTACTTTTGTATTTTCCATATTTTGTCTTTTTACAGAGCAAAAGAGTTTGAACAGAGATCACAATCACACACACTCCCAAAGCTACAGTGAGGCAGATCACTACAGGATCCACTGATTCTACTGTAGGAGACACAGAAAACTTAGAAATTCAAAATAACAGCAGCAAAATAAAAACTAGTCATTTTTTTGACGTGTTTTTACCCAGCTGTACTCGTGTCCCGTTCCCGAAAATGATCTTCCCACACAGGACCACAGCGCAGTAGTAAGTACCAGTATCATCGAGGCTGAAGATGTTCTTGGACAAGTTGTACACACAGGTGTGTGTAGAAGATTCACTCTCACACTGAAGGCTGCTGTTGTGATGAGTGTAAATGATTTGAGGATGGGATTGTGATGGAGCAGCTCTGAACCAGAGCACTTGGAGTTCTGCTGCACTGCTCTCAGAGAGAACCGAACACTGCAGAGTCACTGATGCTCCTGCAGGAACCGAGTCTGACACACTGCTCTGGAACACTGAGACTTTTACAGCATCATCTCCTGCTCAGGAGTGAATACACATAGTGTGAGATCTTATTGTATTTCTTTTTATGTTTAACTCTGTATAATATTTTTAATATATGGTCTAGAAAATGCAGGCTGTAAGTTAGAAAATACATCACATTTTATAATCTTACGGAACCTTCAAAAAACTCTGAATAGATGAGAAACCAAATCTGTTCCAGCATGGCGATGCCCCTGTGCACAAAGTGAGCTCCTTAAAGATCTGGTGTACATGCTTTGGAAAGGAAGATCTTGCTGCTATAGAGCTCTGATCTCATCCCTACTGAACACCTTTGGGATGAATGTGAACACTGACTGCACCCCAGGTCTCCTCACCTACATCAGTACCTGCCTTTCATAATACCCTTGTGGCTGATGAACATAAATATCCATAAGCACACCTCAAAATCTAGTGGAACATCTTCCCAGAAGAGTGGAGTGAATTATAAGAGAAAATTGGGACTAAATGTGGAATGCGATGCTCAAAAATCAGATACCGTACTTATGACGAGGTGACCCAATACTTTTGCAATATAGTGTATTTTATACACATTTCTTTTATAAAAACATGGTGTTATGCTCCAGATCTTTTTTTTATCCAGTAAATATCTAAAACATTTTAAAGCAGCATTTTGCCATCTATCTGTCAGGCAAAGAACGTGCCGGAAACCTAAGAAGATACCACAAGGCTTATAATGAGAAAAGCACAGGGCAAAGCACAAAAACAACAAAGGAAACCCCAGGTTTGCTTAACCAGGAAAGAGCGGTGATCAGGCAGAAGCAAAACATATAAACAATGTTCAGTAGTCCGACAGAGTTCTATAGCCTAAGCTGTAGAACGGACAATGAGCTGGTGGAGGAACAGGGGTTATATGGTATGTGAGCTGATGAGGGCCAGGTGTAGCTGATTAGTAAGTGGGAGAGTGGCTTGGAGTGATAAGTGAAGGTGTGGCTGGTGGATCCCTGACAGTACCCCCTCCCCCAGGGGCGGCTCCCGACGCCCTAACCCTGCGCCTGGGTCGACCCCGACCCCGGGGCGCAGGCCGATGCGGATGGGCGGCGTGGAACTCCTCCAGGAGTGCTGGATCCAGTATGTTCTGCCTCGCCACCCATGAACGTTCCTCAGGGCCATAGCCCTCCCAGTCCACGAGGTATTCCAGCACCCTGCCTCGACGACAGGAGTCCAGCACCTCCCGTACCGTGTAGACCGAGGGTTGTTCCAATACTTCAGGCGGAGGGGGCCTGACCTCGCTGGGGCGTTGGGCAGTCGGTGGATGGTGTGGCTTGAGCAGTGACACGTGGAAGGTGGGGTGTATCCGGTACCGTGGCGGGAGTTCCAGACGGTATGCCACCTCGTTGACCTGCCTTTCAATCCTGAACGGCCCGATGTACCGGGGGCTCAACTTCCGACAGGGAAGCCGCAGTCGGAGATCTCTGGTGGATAGCCAGACCCAGTCTCCGGGCCTGTAAGCGGGGGCTTCCGACCTTCGCGCATCCGCATGTCGCCGGGTTTCCCTCACTGCCCTGCACAGCTGAGTGTGTGCAGCCTCCCATGTCCGGATGCTCTCCCGAAACCAGTGGTCCACAGCGGGCACGTTGGAGGGCTCGTCGGACCAGGGAAACAGTGGGGGTTGGAACCCCAACACGCATTGAAAAGGCGTGAGACCTGTGGTGTCTTGGCGCAACGAGTTTTGGGCGTACTCCGCCCAGGGCAGGAACCGGCTCCACTCCTCCTGGTCCTGATGACAATATGACCTCAGGTATCTCCCCAGCTCTTGGATCTTCCGCTCGGTCTGGCCGTTCGACTGGGGGTGGTAACCGGACGACAGGTTGACGGTGACTCCCAGTAGCCGGAAAAACGCCCTCCAGACATGTGAAGTGAACTGAGAGCCCCGGTCAGAGACAATCTCCTCAGGGAGGCCGTAGTTGCGGAAGACGTGATGGAAGAGTGCCTCCGCGGTTTCCAGAGCTGTGGGGAGGCCTCGGAGAGGGACAAAGCGGCAGGCCTTGGAGAACCGGTCAACGACCACGAGAACGCAGGTGAAGCCCTCCGACCGTGGCAGGTCTGTGACAAAGTCTATGCCGATATGAGACCATGGCCTTTGTGGAGTAGGCAGGGGGACGAGTTTGCCTATTGGTAGATGTCGGGGAGTTTTTGAGATGGCACAGATGTTGCAGCCTCGGACAAACTCGGCCACTGTGTTGCTCATACCTGGCCACCAGTATCGTCCCTGAACCAGACGCAGGGTCTGCCTCCTGCCTGGGTGCCCTGAACCGGGGACTTCGTGGACTGCTCTAAGTAAGGCCTGTCGACACTCTGGAGGAACAAAGGTCCGGTCCTCGGGACAACCAGGGGGCGTCTGTTCTCCTCGTGTGGCCCTGCGGATGTTCTCGTCTAGTTCCCATATGATCGGGCTCAGAATGATCGTCGGAGGCAAGATAGGCCCAGGCTCGGTGGGTTCCTCAGGTCCATACACCCTGGAGAGAGCATCGGCCTTGCCGTTCTTTGATCCTGGCCGATAGGTGATGCTGAAATTGAACCGGGTAAAAAAGAGAGCCCACCGTGCTTGGCGAGGATTTAGGCGCTTGGCCTCACGGAGGTACTGAAGGTTCTTGTGATCCGTGATGACTATAAAAGGATGGACAGCCCCCTCCAGCCAGTGTCTCCACTCCTCCAGGGCTAGTTTGATGGCTAGGAGTTCCCGGTTGCCGATGTCGTAATTCTGTTCCGCTGGAGACAGCTTCTTTGAGAAGTAGGCGCAGGGATGGAGTCGAGGGGGATTCCCTGAATGCTGGGAGAGGGTGGCCCCTACGCCCGTGGAAGATGCGTCCACCTCGACAACAAACGGGAGCTGGGGGTCAGGATGATGGAGAAGCGGAGCGGTACAGAACCTCGTGCGTAGCTCCTCGAAGGCCCTTTGTGCTTCCGGGGTCCAGGAGAGTGTCTTGGCTTTTCCTTGCAGGAGAGACGTGAGTGAGGCGGAAACCAGGCTGAAACCTCCAATGAACCGGCGGTAGAAGTTGGCGAAGCCCAGAAACCTCTGGAGTTCCTTGATTGAGGTGGGAACGGGCCAATCCCGTACGGCCATCACCTTCCTTTCATCCATCCTGATGCCTGCTGCTTTGATGTTGTAACCCAGGAACTGTATCTCCGAGCGATGGAATTCACACTTGGGAAGGTTGAGAAACAGTCGGTGTTCTCGCAGTTGGTCTAGGACCTGGGTGACGTGCTTGTGGTGTTCTTGCAGCGTCCTGGAGTAGATCAGGATGTCGTCGATGTAAACAATTACAAACCGATGGAGGAAGGGACGGAAAACCTCGTTCATACAGTTCTGAAAGACCGCCGGAGCAATGGAAAGGCCATACGGCATGACCCGATACTCATAATGACCAGAGGGAGTGATGAACGCCGTCTTCCACTCGTCCCCTTCGCGGATGCGCACCAGGTTGTACGCGCTTCGGAGGTCCAGCTTGGTAAAGACGCGAGCCTCACGTAGTTCTTCCAAGGCCGCTGGGACCAGGGGGAGCGGGTATGGAAGCGGGGCGATCTGTGCATTCAGGCCCCTGTAGTCGATACAAGGGCGCAGACCCCTGTCCTTCTTAGCCACGAAGAAGAAGCTAGAGGCCGCCGGGGAGGAAGACTGGGTGATGAAGCCCTGTCGGAGGGCCTGTTGGATGTAGCCCTCCATGGCTTGGTGTTCCGGGGCTGACAAGGGGTAGACCCGCCCCTTTGGTAGCTTAGCCCCGGCTTTAGATCAATGGCACAGTCCCACGGCCGGTGTGGGGGTAACTGAGTGGCGGCCTCCTCACTAAAGACGTCAGAAAAGGACCGGTATTCATGCGGGATCTCTACCTGAGCGGGTTTGGGAGCTCCTTCCACTTGAGTAGCTGCCAGGGTTAAGACGGTCCGGAGGGGAGTCGGGAGTGGAAGTAAGCACTTATGCCGGCAGGCGGGGCTCCACTCCAGGATGTCGCACGGGTCCCAGGAACAAGTGGGGGAGTGCTTGGCTAACCAGGGACGACCCAGGATCACTGTCGAATCCTCCAGTACGAGCAGTTGAATCTCTTCTTGGTGTAGCACTCCGACTTGGAGGACAATAGGGGGAGCACAGTACTTCACCTTGCCCTTCCCTAATGGTCGTCCCTGGATGGTCTGGACGGCCAGTTCCTGGGATCCCCTCTGCCGGCGTAGCTGGAGGCGTTCTAGACACGCCTGGGAGATGAAGTTCCCCGCGGATCCTGAGTCGACTAGGGCAGAAGCCGATAGAGAGAGAGCAGGGGTTACTAAGGTGACCCTGAGCGTAGACAGGTGAGTAATGTCAGAAGAAAGGGTGACAGTACTCACCGTCCGACGAGGAGGCCTCACTGGGCATTGGGCCACGCGATGTCCTCTCTCTCCACAGTAGAGGCAAGCTCCAGCCGCCCACCGGCGCTCCCTTTCTTGCCGAGACAGCCGCTGTGATCCGAGTTGCATGGGTTCTGGTTCTGGAGTTGTTTGTACTGCCATAGCCTGTGCTGGTTCGACCTCGGGGGATTTGCAGGCTGCCAGGTGTTGAGAGACTCGGATGGATCTCTGAATAAAAGCCTCAAGCCCCAGAGAGTCATCATAAGTGGCCATCGCCAGCCGGAGCTCCTGATTTAGGCCTCTGCGGTATACAGCCAACAGCGCTTTCTCATCCCAACCAGCAGATGCCGCCAGAGTGCGGAAGCGGAGGCTGTAACTCGAAACGCTGTCTGTCCCCTGGTGGAGATTGAGCAGCTGCTCAGCGGTTGAGGTATCCCCGGGGGCGGTGCTAAATACCTCGGCGAAATGACTCGTGAACACGGCGTATGACGTCAGGGCCGGGCTCGCTGCGCTCCAGAGCGCTCTTGCCCACGCTAGCGCTCTTCCGGTGAGCAGCGAAATCAGAAACGCGACCTTTGCTCGTTCGCTAGAAAAACATTGTGGTCGCATCTCGATGTAGATGGCCGCCTGGAGCAGGAATCAATGACATTCCGCCGCGTTTCTGGAAAAAGACGCTGGGAGAGCCATCGGGCTGCCAGATGACGGAGGGGTTTGGTGCGCGGCTTCCGGCCGGAAAGCCTCTCGAAGCGCGGCGGTGAGCTCCCTCACAAACTCGGACGTGGCAACGGGCTGGTCCTCCGCTGACCCGCACGCGGCAGCGAGCTGGTCCTCCATGCTGAGGTAACGCGGTTTCTTTTCTTCCGTGTTAGGTGCCCCTCAGTTTGTGAAAGGTCCGTTCTTCTGTCAGGCAAAGAACGTGCCGGAAACCTAAGTAGATTCCACAAGGCTTTTAATGAGAAAAGCACAGGGCAAAGCACAAAAACAACAAAGGAAACCCCAGGTTTGCTTAACCAGGAAAGAGCGGTGATCAGGCAGAAGCAAAACATATAAACAATGTTCAGTAGTCCGACAGAGTTCTATAGCCTAAGCTGTAGAACGGACAATGAGCTGGTGGAGGAACAGGGGTTATATGGTATGTGAGCTGATGAGGGCCAGGTGTAGCTGATTAGTAAGTGGGAGAGTGGCTTGGAGTGATAAGTGAAGGTGTGGCTGGTGGATCCCTGACACTATCAATGTATAATTTAAATATTTGCCTAAATAAAAAATATATAAAACAAAATCATATTTTTTCTTTTTTCTGTATGCACATTTTATAATATTTGTATATGGTTGTAATGTATTTTAATCGAGTCTCTAATGATGCCATGACCAGATAAATAAATAGATCTGTACAATATAAAATATTTATGTGTAATGCAATATTTATGTAATATTTAAAATACAGAAATTTTAGTATACAGTATACAGTAAATACATTTTGAGTGAAAATACATATATGGAAATAAGAAAATATATTTCACATTAATAATTTTTTTAAAGATTTAAATATTTACAGCAGCATATAAAACTGCACGTCATTGAGAGTATTGAATCTGGTGTACACAAACACTCACCTTTTACTGATAAAAAAGTTCCTTTTCCAAACGATATTGTAATCCGTTTTAATCCACAGTAATACATGGCCTCATCTGATGGTTGTACATTTGTAATTTTTAAATCGTAGCTCCTTTCTGAATTATGGACTCTAAACCTCGGTGAGTTGAACTTGTCTTCAAAAATGGGATTCTGTGCAAGATTACGAATTGTAACCATCGCACAAATCTCATGTCCTACTGCTTGTTTGTACCAAATAATGGATTCGGTCAGTCCTTCATCCACTCGAAAGCAGTGTAGAGTCACATTTTCACCAGAAGCAGCAGTGATGACTGAGTTCGGCTGACTGACGATGTTCATTTGTGCAGAATCTAATGTTAGGAAACACAGGACACAATAAAACGTTATAAATAAAATGGTTTTCAAATCGATAAAATTCTGCATGGATTCATTGGTTATAAATTTAGCTTCTAGAATGTAGTAAATAATGAATAAGTGAAACTAATTTGAAAATAATGTAAAGTAGATTAATTGTAATTTTTTGGAAACCATATAAAGTGATAATAATAATAATAATAATAATAATAATAATAATAATAATAATAATAATAATAATACAATTTTGTAAAGTTGAGTAAAATATACCAACAGTATGAATTCTGCTCATTATTTAAACAATCATGCTTTGTTTTTTTGTTTGTAATTCTTATAAAAACCTGCATGTTTCAATACAAATAATGTTCAAAACCATTATCACTCACCAGTATGAACAAGAAGTGTCGCTGAAATCCATAACAGTATCACCATCTTAATCTCCAGCATTGTGCATGAGCATGTCCTTTCACCAAGAGAGTCCTTTCTCTCTTATAGTTGCACTGAGCATGAGGGGCGTTGCAGAGAATCTGACACATCTGGAAGCTCAGCCCCCTGACCTTGATCCTCTGTATGTGAAGAAATTCAAGTCCTGTCAGTAAATGTGTGAACAATCGACCTGGGAAAACATTCAAATAGTCCAAGCATTGAATATTTTACTGTTTATAGGTTTTAAAGCTACAGATTTTAAAACAAATAAGTTTCCTTTTGTTTATATACTGTTAGAGGGAATATTTTTGATAACCAAGAGGATAAAACTACTTCTAACATTAAATCATTTTTTCATGCAAACTACCGTCACTTGGTTTTTGGTAACTGAATAGGATTTTTACCAGCACAAACATCACTACAGAACTCAAAACAATTCTGCAGAACTCTCAATATCACTGCAAAACACTGTAAATCACTGCAGAACTCTCAATATCACTGCAAAACACTGTAAATCACTGCACAACTCTCAATATCACTGCAAAACTCTCAGTATCACTGCAAAGCACTCAATATTACTGCAAAACACTGTAAATCACTGCAGAACTCTCAATATCACTGCAAAACACTGTAAATCACTGCAGAACTCTCAATATCACTGCAAAACTCTCAATACCACTGCAAAACTCAATATCACTGCAAAACTCTCAATATCACTGCAAAGCACTCAATATTACTGCAAAACACTGTAAATCACTGCAGAACTCTCAATATCACTGCAAAACTCCCAATACCACTGCAAAACTCAATACCACTGCAAAACTCAATATCACTGCAAAACGCTCAATATCACTGCAAAGCACTCAATATTACTGCAAAACACTGTAAATCACTGCAGAACTCTCAATATCACTGCAAAACTCCCAATACCACTGCAAAACTCAATATCACTGCAAAACTCAATATCACTGCAAAACTCCCAATATCACTGCAAAGCACTCAATATTACTGCAAAACACTGTAAATCACTGCAGAACTCTCAATATCACTGCAAAACTCTCAATACCACTGCAAAACTCAATATCACTGCAAAACTCTCAATATCACTGCAAAGCACTCAATATTACTGCAAAACACTGTAAATCACTGCAGAACTCTCAATATCACTGCAAAACTCCCAATACCACTGCAAAACTCAATATTACTGCAAAACTCAATATCACTGCAAAACTCTCAATATCACTGCAAAGCACTCAATATTACTGCAAAACACTGTAAATCACTGCAGAACTGTCAATACCACTGCAAAACTCAATATCACTGCAAAACTCTCAATATCACTGCAAAACACTGTAAATCACTGCAGAACTCTCAATACTATGACAAAACCCTCAGTATCACTGCAAAACTCTCAATATCACTGCATAGCACTGTAAATCACGGCAAAACTCTGTCACTGCAATATCACTGCAAAACTTTTAGTATCGCTGCAGAACGCTGTAAATCAATGCAAAACACTGTATATCACTGCAAAACTCTCAATATCACTGCAAAGCACTGTAAATCACTGCAGAACTCTCAATATCATGAAAAAACCCTCAATATCACTGCAAAACTCTCAATATCACGGCAAAGCACTGTAAATCACTGCAAAACTGTCACTGCAATATCACTGCAAAACTTTTAGTATCACTGCAGAACACTGTAAATTAATGCAAACACTGTATATCACTGCAAAACTCAAAGGAAAAATGTATGCTAATAAAAAAGCCATTTGTCTTTGTTGAATGTCTCACTCCAGATTTATTCCCTTTTTTCTGTTCTAAGCAAAGCATCACTATTGTGAGATGATTTTCCAATAGACTTTGGGGTGTAAATTTGGCGAGGTTTGCTTATTTAGCTGCAAGAGGTCTAGTGAGATCAGGTGCTGATACTGAAGCAGGTCTTGGGTTCAGTTGGTGTTTCAGTTCATCCCAAAAGTGTAGGAAAATTTAATCGATCACTTAAACCCCAACACAAACATTTATGTCTTGGTGAGCCTTTTTCACAGAGGCATTGTCATGCTGGAAGAGTGTTTGGGCCTCAGTTCTTGGGGAAATTGTAATCTGTACTATTGTGTAGAAAACTTTGTGGTAACAGTTTGTGGAACAACTACATATGGGTTTAAAGGTCGGGGGGCACATACCTTTTACAAGTAGTTTACTTTATACTGTGCCAAAGTATAGCCTATGAAAATCCATCCATACAGAATATATTTACATAATAAACCAGCATCCATCTGTTAAATATTTACAGTAGTTTATTGTAGAAATTACATACAGTAACAAGAACTTTATGCACCTCTACATTTTACATGCTGTGTAATTAAAGACCCAATACATTATAAAAGGTAAACAACTGAGTAAGAGGATGAAGGATTCACATTATTATTTAATAATATATTTTGTGTGCATGATTATACTGTATTTACTGCTGCTTTTACATCATCCTGCAACTCTTTCTAAGTTACTGCTGGCTTGTTTCTTTCCTCCTGAATCATTAAACCAGAGAGCATTTGTGAATTCTGGTATTGCAAGTTGTGTTTTGATTAACAAAGATGCTGAGAGGATGATCCTGCATTTTTTACTATGATGAAAAATTGTTATATGAAAATGTTTAATTTGTTAAACATATATTTAAATTGTATCAATGAATTTATAGAAACAAATAATGATACTGATTCAGGTCATTTTTAGACCACACCCACTTCTGCCTTAACTCTAAACACTGATACAGGATGTTACACAGCTTCTGTACTCTACATGGTGAGATGTGAGCAATTAGAGCAAATTGGACATTCAGGAAATCAGGGCCTGTTCTAGGTAATTATAATAAGGGTGAACTGGTACAAGTAATAAGTGGGCAATCAGTGGTAGTGTCCCCAACACCTAATCCAGTTCTCTATCATTAATATTTACAAAATTAAAATAAAATCTAATAAAAAATTATAATTGAACAGTAATAATGAAAAATATTTTGAAAAACCTGAACTGTATTTTTACTATAATAACTCCATAAATCTTGTTTTAATTGGATCAGATTAGTTTTCAATTAAAATGATAATTTTTTTTAAATCTATTTTCAAACTTCAGTACGAAAACCGAACAATATATAGAAACTTTTCTTTTTCCACTTTGAAATAATTCTTTCTTTCTTTTTTTTTAAATTTTTTTATTTAACCACCGTATCAGAACAATATACTGTATAACCACTTTTCTTTTTTCCCCACTTTTTATAAAGAAAAATCATCTTTTTTTTCCTCTCTCGCTTTTTAACTTAAAAACCAACATTAACCTGAAACTTTATTTATGTTGTTTATCATAAAATTGACTTTATTTGTCTCATATACATTACAACACAGTAAAATTTGTTCTTTACATATCCCATATCCCATATCTATCTATCTATCTATCTATCTATCTATCTATCTATCTATCTATCTATCTATCTATCTATCTATCTATCTATCTATCTATCTGTCTATCTATCTATCTATCTATCTATCTATCTATCTATCTATCTATCTATCTATCTATCTATCTATCTATCTATCTGTCTGTCTGTCTGTGTATCTGTCTGTCTGTCTGTCTGTCTGTCTGTCTGTCTGTCTGTCTGTCTATCTATCTGTAGATGGATCTATATTCATAAGTGGGCGTGGCCTGATCTGAAATAGTTTGTAAGATCATTTTTTTTATTATTTCTTTATTTACAGTCCATGAGACAAGCAGAACAGCAGTTCAATAATTTATTCCTGAACAAAACCTCAAAAACAAAATAATTCCAGCAAAATAAATAACAAAAAATGAATAAAAATAAAAAATTCCAGCAAAATAAAGACATTATTGAAGACGTTTAATCTAAATAATGGTGAAAGATTTGACGTCAGAGTACAAAGTCTCTTGAGGGTATTTTCTCTTTTCTCTCCTTGGTTTGGTTTTATTTTTATTAAAATGTAATGCAGCGTAATTCAGCTCCACAGATTCACTATCCTGTTGAGAAGAAAATGAACATAAAGGAAATTTGAAAAAGATTATGATAATAAACGGACAAATAACAGGAATTATTGTTATCATTATAAAATCTGTGTAATTTCCTGTACCTGATTGTTTGCTCTTTTAGGTCTTTTGACGCTGCTTTGTGTCTCTGATGAACAATAATTTAACATTTTTATTAACAGCCAGTCTCATATTGTAAAGAAGTGTGACCTCATCATATTATAATATATTTATAGAAAAAATAATAATTGGGAAAAATTGAAGTGCTATTGAACACTTACTTTTGTATTTTCCACATTTTGTCTTTTTACAGAGCAAAAGAGTTTGAACAGAGATCACAATCACACACACTCCCAAAGCTCCAGTGAGACAGATCACTACAGGATCCACTGATTCTACTGTAGGAGACACACAAACCTTAGAAATTCAAAATAACAGCAGCAAAATAAAAACTTTTTTTTTATGTTCTCACCCAGCTGTACTCGTGTCCCGTTCCCGAAAATGATCTTCCCACACAGGACCACAGCGCAGTAGTAAGTTCCAGTATCATTGAGGCTGAAGATGTTCTTGGACAAGTTGTACACACAGGTGTGTGTAGAAGATTCACTCTCACACTGAAGGCTGCTGTTGTGATGAGTGTAAATGATTTGAGGATGGGATTGTGATGGAGCAGCTCTGAACCAGAGCACTTGGAGTTCTGCTGCTCTGCTCTCAGAGAGAACCGAACACTGCAGAGTCACTGATGCTCCTGCAGGAACCGAGTCTGATACACTGCTCTGGAACACTGACACTTTTACATCTACATCTCCTGCTCAGGAATGAATAAACATACCGGGAGATCTTTTTGCTTCTTTTTATGGTTAGATCTATATAATATTTTTATGTCTATAAAATGCAGACATTCAGTTAGACAAATTATAAAAGCAATGAATCTGGTGTACACAAACACTCACCTTTTACTGATAAAAAAGTTCCTTTTCCAAACGATATTGTAATCCGTTGTAATCCACAGTAATACATCGCTTCATCTGATGGTTGTACATTTGTAATTTTTAAATGGCAGCTTCTTTCTGAATTATCGACTGTAAACCTCAGTGAGTTGAACTTGTCTTCAAAAATGGTGTACTGTGCAAGTTTATGAACTGTAACTATCACACGGGGTTCGTGTCCTACTGCTTGTTTGTACCAAATAATGGATTCGGTCAGTCCTTTATCCGCTCGAAAGCAGTGTAGAGTCACGTTTTCACCAGAAACAACAGTGATGACTGAGTTCGGCTGACTGACAAAATTTCCAGAATCTAATGTTAGGAAACACAGGACAAAATAAAGAACGTCATAAATAAAATGTTTTTAAATCTATAAAATGCTGTATGGATTCATTGGTTATACATTTAGCTTCCAGAACCAGATAGTTAAAAAAAAAAAACAGATCGAGGAAATTATGTGAAATTGCATTACATGATTGTCATTATCGTGGCAAAAAATTCTAAAAACAATCTAAAACAATTTAATTGTAACTCTTTAGAAATCATATAAAAAAAATTATCATAATAATAATGAAATCCAATCCAGAATGAACAGTTAAATAAAATATACCAAGACCATGTCAATGAATCATGTTCATTATTCAAACATCAGCATATTTGTTTCTATACAACCAGATGTTTCTATCCAGCTGATGTTTAAAACCATGATCACTCACCAGAAGGAATAAAAAGCACTGCTGTAATCCATATCAGTATCACCATCTTAATCTCCAGCATTGTGCATGAGCATGTCCTTTCACCAAACTCTCTTATAGTGGAACTGAGCAGGAGGGGCGTTACTGAGAATCTGACACATCTGGAAGCTCAGCCCCCTGACCCTCCACTTCTTTATGTGGAGGCCATAAACATCACCTCCAAAAAAGAAATTCTGAATAAAAAATTAAAATGCAGTACAAGTGCTGTGAGTAAATGTGTGAAAAATTGTTCTGCAAAAGTTTTATCAGTGTTCCAGATCATCCAAAAGGTGAAGGACGATGAGTTCTTCCACACAAACTTTACCACCAACAATCATGTCTTTATGGAATGTGCCTTGTGCAATGGGAAGAGTGCTGGAACAGCGTTTGTGTTACTTATTGGGGAAATTGTGAGGCTACAGCATAGAGCAGTCTGTACTATTGTGTTGAAAACTTTGTAGTGAACATTTGGGGAAAAAAATACATTAAATGTGTTTAATAACTTGTGGGGGCACATACTTTTTTACAACTGCTTTAAAAACCTAATTTTTTTCTGGATTCCCCAAAATGTAGTGTCCTTTTTACCTACAGTATTCATTCAGTATTCTATGGAAATATTATAGGTTTTATTTCATGCATGCAAAGTCTCTCGAATTGTAGAAATATCCGTTAACTTCCTGTACATCTAAATTTAAAAACGAAAATAAAATAATATAATTTAGTGTATATTAACGTTAACGACTTTAATAAAAACTCTTTATCATCTTGTCTTTCGCTCTTCTGCTGTCCACTTTTTTTCTGTTTCAAAATAAAAACAATGAAATTTCCTTTGTTCTGAAAAATGATTGTTTATTCTCTTGCCCAGTGGTAAAAAAATATATGTATATATGTTGTGTAGTTTAGAGACAGTGGTATGAGGAAAAGACAGGAGGTGAAGCTGGAGGTGGCATAGTTGAAGATGCTGCAATTTTAATCAGGAGCGACGCGGATGGACAGGATTAGTAATAAGTTTATTAGAGGGACCATGCAGGTTCCCTGGTGGTCTAGTGGTTAGGATGCGGTGCTCTCACCGCTGTGGCCCGGGTTCGATCCCCGGTCAGGAAACCAACCCCAGCCTTTAGTGTTGCACAAGCGTTAGTGCCGGTCCCAGGCCCGGATAAATAGGGAGGGTTGTGTTAGGAAGGGCATCCAGTGTAAAAACGTGCCAAATCAGACATGCGGATGATCCGCTGTGGCGCCCCATAATGGGAGAAGCTGAAAGAAAGTTTATGCAGGTTTTCCAGACAAAGTGAGAGGTGTGATTGCAAAGGCTTGGTCTTGCGCAAAGGAGGGACATGGGGTATATCAGTAGGAGAATGCTGAGGATGGAGCCACCAGGAAGGAGGAAAAGAGGAAGACCAAGGAGGAGGTTTATGGATGTGGTGAGGGAAGACATGCAGGTGGTTGATATAAAAGAGACAGATGTAAAGGCAGGGTAGTGTGGAGATGGATGATCTGCTGTAGTGATCCCTAATGGGAGGAGGAGAAGAAGAAGAAGAAGAAGAAGAAGAATTCTCTTGCGCAGTATTCAACAGCCCACATTGTTGTTACCTAAAAGTTTTTCATCACTGTTTCTTTCATTCTCAGTATGATGACATCATGATGTTGACTGATGAGGTCACTTTAACGATTTTTCTACAGAAATTATAGATTGGAAATAAATTTACTAATAAAAATTAATTTTAGCCAAATCACTCGAACGTCCCCAAGGTCTTCATTCCGATGTCATGAATGTTACCACATGGTGTGTAGTTGCAGCCAATGAATAATTTCCTTTTATCAACTTTTGCATAATATTTTATGTATAGCTTTTGAGGCTAAAAGCATGAAATGATACAAGGAATCAACAGTACATTTTTGCGATAATTGACAAATTGTGACAAAAAGGTGTATGTATAAAATAAACATATAACAATAACTCAGATTTGTGTGTGGCCAAATGATGCCACTACATTACTGATTATTTTCTTTAGCCAGCACATTTCCCTAAATGTTTTATTCCTTATATATTATAGCAGATTGTTTCCTCGTATGAAATATGACATGTTTTTAGCAGGAGTTTGCAGTGTGAGTGTGAGTGTGAGTGTGAGAAAGTCAACAAATTAATGTGTTACAACAATCACTGGGATCAATTCTTTACACAACTTCCTGTGTTTCTCTCAGTGAGATAAACTAATGTGTGAGAAAGTGAGAATGAAGACAGCTGCACTGTGTAACACAGAGCTATGGCATGTTCAAAACATCTGTATGAGGTGTCTGTGAATTGTGTTTACTGTCAGTAACCACACAATACAAGAGCAAAAAGGACAACAACACCATAGTCTTAATCAGGCCTTTTCTCGATGCATAAAATGCAAAAAAATACAAATATTGATCATATTTAGCAGGTCATTTTGCACAGTTTACACCCTTGACCATATCTTGACCTGCTTTTTCAGGTCAGAACCAGTGCTTCAGGTTCTGAGATTCAGTTTTCAGTTAAAATTCAATCATTATAAAAAATCTACAATCAGAATTATAACCTGGTTATGACACTAAATCAGATCAGAGTTAAAATCTAAGTTACAGAAGGATGTCGCACATGAGAATATATAATATCTTTAGGTTGTTGCTTCGTTACTCGTCCTCTTTTGACTGTCCTTTCATTGAAATTCAAGGCAGCGTACTTCACCTCCACACTGTCAGAGTCCTGTAGGAACGGAGATGAAATTATTAGAATATAGAATTATTCTATAACCTTTAGAATGGATTTCATGTCCATTCATAACATCATATTAAATGCTGTATATTTACCTGATCGAGGGTCGCGTCTGCCATAAAATCATGTTTGAGCGTCACTGTAGAAAAGAAAATGCAAATTCTTTATAACGGCTCTTTTTTCTATCTTGTTTTATAATTTAAATAATTGCTATTAGTGGTATATGTAAATATAAATTTTTATACAATAATAAGAGAATATATCATTGTTGGAAAATTCATAGCATCACAGCTCTATTATAATATAATAATACAGATTTACCCCTGTGCTGTTTATGGTTTCCACTTTCGCGTTTTATAATAAACAATGTAAAGATCAGGAGCACACACAATCCCAAAGCTCCGGCGAGGCAGATCACTACAGGGTCCACAGATCTCTCTGTCACACAGTAAACACCAAAATGTTAAATATTTGATTTAATTTTATCTTAAACCTATTTATCTTTAGGTCATTAAAAATGATTAAAAATAATTGCCCAGAGTATGAAAAAAAAACATACAGCAGATGTATAATAACAAATATTCATGATTTACTTTGGCATATAAGTAAAATCATTCTACTGCTCACCCAGCTGTACTCGTGTCCCGTTCCCAAAAATGATCTTCCCAGACACGACCACAGCGCAGTAGTAAGTTCCAGTATCATCGAGGCTGAAGATGTTCTTGGACAAGTTGTACACACAGGTGTGTGTAGAAGATTCGCTCTCACACTGAAGGCTGCTGTTGTGATGAGTGTAAATGATTTGAGGATGGGATTGTGATGGAGCAGCTCTGAACCAGAGCACTTGGAGTTCTGCTGCTCTGCTCTCAGAGAGAACCGAACACTGCAGAGTCACTGATGCTCCTGCAGGAACCGAGTCTGACACACTCCTCTGGTTTACTGAGACGTTTACATCTTCATCAACTGCTCAGAGGAATATAGACAGAATGACTTTTTAGTTAGCTTGAATGTTTATAGTAACGGCATTATACAGGCTGGAAAGATGTCATTTGTAGCATTTTATACAACAGCCCTGTTAAAGTCTTGGCATCTATAGTGTTTATATGATATTAATTTATTTTTCATTGTTAGATGTTTTTTTTTTCTATTAAACACAAGTTCAGGTGAAGGTTCTTCATTAGATTTTGGTGCATGAGTTCAGGGATTTATGTTCTGTGTACAGACACATTCTTACAATTGTATGCTTTCAAATATATGCAAGAAGTTTAGAGAATGGCCACATATGGATTTCATGGTCAGGTGTTCACATACTTTTGTCCATATCAAAACAGGTTGAGTACAAATCACATATTCATATTAATGAGTTAATTTGTTTATGAAAATAATTTTAAAGCATATAGTTATATGTGGTCTGTATCATTTTAAACTATTGGGTTTTGTACATATACATCAATGACAGTTACATATGAATGATTTAACCAATGTACATTTAATCTTTTTACCTTTCACCGATAAAAATGTTCCATTTCCGAAAGTTGTGAAAAATTGTAACAGTCCACAGTAATACATGGCTTCATCTGATGCTTCCAAGTGAGCAATTTTCAAATGACAGCTTGTTCCTTTATTCTCGATGCTGAATCTTGGTGACTTGAACTCGTCTTCATAACTGGGTTCACTTTGAACCGTGACTATTACACGAGGCTCGTGACCGATTTTCTGCTTGTACCAAACGATGGCTCCAGAGGTTTTAGCTTGCAATCGATAGCAGTTCAGAGTCACGCTATCACCAACATCAGCAATGATCATTGGGTTCGGCTGATTGATATGGTTTATCTGCACAGAATCTAATACAAGGGGGTAAAGAATAAAACATGAAGGTTTTAAAATGTATATTTGGAATATTAATATCATGTTGTGTAGCTCTGAATAATTGTTAGCAAAATTTCAGAAAATCTGAAAAAGGAAATTACCAAATAATCTGCCAGTTAGTAATTTTACCAATTTCTACTAAACAAATATAGCAGTATGTGATACTACATAACTTTAGAACTCAGAAATACTTACCGATTTTACCCAAAAGCGTCACTGTAATCCACATCAATGTGATCATTGTGTTCAGTCTGAGGAATGTGTTCAGCATGTCTCCCCTCACTACAGTCCAATAAACAATTTGAGCACCTCTGACTTTGTGGCCAAGGTTTATACAATGAAGCTCTGACATCACAGATTTTCCGCATACAGTCTAAAGCATTGTACTGTAGCAAGATTATGCAACTGATGTGACAACTGGTCATGGCTCCTCCTCACACTTTTCTAAATCTTTTCTAGACATTTATTGTGTGCGTCTGTGTCCTTATATCTGGTCTGTTTTATCACATTAACGGCATGTTTTTTTAAGCAGATCTATTAGATTGTAACCAAAAAATATACTTTGAGATGCAGAGTATGATTGAGTTACTATTTTTAGATTGACAAACATATCTAGAGCAATGTACAATAAAGTGGGAATTTAATAAACAATATTAAAAAATTCAATCTGAATTTTTTTAAATACTTTTTAAAAACACTGTTTTTGATTTTATAATGATATGGCCTAGCTCATCTGTTGAATCGGACCACACGGACCAGCCTTTGCTCCCCACGTGCATCACTGAGCCTCGGCCACCCACGACCCTGTCGCCGGTTCACCACTGTTCCTTCCTTGGAGCACTTTTGATAGATTCTCACCACTGCAGACCAGGAACATCCCACAAGAGCTGCAGTTTTGGAGATGCTCTGACCCAGACGTCTAGACGTCACAATTTGTCAAACTCGCTCAAATCCTTACGCCCATTTTTCCTGCTTCTAACATCCACTTTAAGGACAAAATGTTTACTTGCTGCCTAATAAATAAATCCACCCACTAACAGGAGCCATGATGAAGAGATCATCAGTGTTCTTCACTTCACCGCTCAGAATGTTTTGATATAATAATGTTTTTCCTGATTGGTGTCTTACAGTACAATGACTACAGTTTCAGTTTTGTTGATTTGGGGGTGTGGTCGAGCACGGGTTTGTGAATGGAGGGTGGGGACAGTGGACTCAAGTGATAAGATCATAGTTTTGTGTGTGTGTGTGTGTGTGTGTGTGTGTGTGTGTGTGTGCGAGACGTAAACTTCAAAACACTGGTAAGCGAAAGTAACCCCAAAAGAAAAGGTCAATGTGAAAAAACACAGATTCTCTTGTTGGTAAGCCGTCGCCTGCCTCCTGTCCTTTTCTATCGGAGTCATCAAGTCCCCACAGGAAAAAATCACGAGGAAACACAAAACCCAATTTATAGATGCTTCTATAAAATTTAAGGACAAACAAGTATGTGTAACTCATCCATGTAAAAAAAAATATAATAAAAAAAACCCAGACTGCACCAAATGCATCCAAAATCTATTAACTAACTAAAACATCATTATATTTGGTGTTAAAGAGCTGTTTTACTTTAATACATTAAATGATGATTTAAAAAAGTGTTTTGTGTTTATTAATGTTATCTTTTCATTACATTTATTTTCCTGTAGGGTTGAAACTATTAAGTGTAACAAATGTGCAAAAAAACAGATCAGGAAAGGGAAAACAATCTTTAAAACAATGCATTAAAAAATATTTATTTTTGTAAATTTATCGCAAAAATGAGTGCAGCACCTTCATATTTATTTTATGCTAATTATCTGTATGTATATTCATTTATTTCCCTAAATTAAATATGAGGGATACTTTAGCCATAGGTAGCTTTACTCTGGATGGTTAATGAATTCAAATGCAAAAATAGTTATAGTTATAGACACATGATCATCACATTCATATGTGGTTTCTACCCTAAATGTTGGCACGAATTTAGAAACATTTAATAGTATAGAATGTCTGTGTATACTGCAGCATTATAATTCTCCTTTCACTGGAACTAAGAGGCCTAGATGCTGGTCCAGCATGACAAGGCACCTGTGTACAAAGCTGTGTATGAAGACATGGTGTGTTAAGGTTGGAGTAGACGAACTTGAATCTCCTGCACAGAGCCCTGACCTTCTCAACCCCTGAGACACAAACAGAACCAGACTTCATCACCCAACATCTGTACCTGTTCTTACTAATGCTCTTGTAGTTGAATGAACACAAATCCCCCACAAACATGTCCCAAATCTATTTATAAGTTATTACAACTCAGAATGAGGGAGATATTAACATATTTTGAAATATTGTGTATTTCTAACATTGAAATACATTTATTATATATATTTTTTGGCACAACCATGGCTATGTTTGAATCTGCATTCCGATGTTGATGCCCAACAGATCCAGTGTTCCAGTGAAGTTAAGATCATTTAGCTTTCAGTTTAAAATCAGTGTGAACAAACATTCATGAAAACATGTACAGCAGAAAATAAATAGAATTAATAGCATTGATCTAATTCACAGAAAGACGTTGCACATCAGAATATATAACATTTTGAGGTTGTTGTTTCTTTACTCGTCCTCTTTTGACTCTCCTCTCATTGAAATGTAAGGCAGCGTAATTCACCTCCAAAATTTCACAGTCCTGAAGAAAAGGTTATGAAATTATTAGAAAATAAAATTTTTATACTTTTTAAGTGAAAATCTCTCAAACAATTTCATTTCACATGTAATATTTAGATGTCAGATATTTACTTGACTGAGGCTCTTGTGCGTCACAGAAGCTTGTTTGAGTTTCACTGCAGAGAAAAAAAAATGCAATCATAGTTTTAATTGTGGCACATCTGCAAATCATGAGTTAATATTAATACATTAGATCTAATAAATCATGGTTTCTACTGCATTCATTTGCACAAGGATTTGTATGTCAGGTGCCTCACATTAATATAGTAAAATATTTGTGAATTATACGTGTAAATTTATTAGATTGTTTAGGCACCAGTTCAGTACTGTATATCTAATAATTTGAGCGTTTCAGAGTATTATGTTTATTTCTCTTTTTTTTAAGTAAATTGGCTAAAATATTGGAAATGTTGCCAGTTTGATGGACACAAAGACGTAATAAACAGCAGACTCAAACTATAGAACAGAAATACATTATTCTTTGCACATATTTTGTATTTATGTTTATATAGTAACTCTACTGCAGGCTTACCACTGCGTTGCCCACAGTTTTTCCATTTACACCCTACAGCTTGAGCAAAGATCATGAACACACACACTCCCAAAGCTACAGCGAGGCAGATCATTACAGGATCCACAGGTCTCTCTGTAGGTAGGAATAGCAACAAATTAAATGCATTAATCTAATGAATGTTTATACATAATATTTAAACTTTGTTTTTACTGTTCGGTAGCACAATTTATTTGTTTATTTTTTTAGGAATTTTAATTAATTTGATTTATTTTGTTTCTGAATCCTTCATGCAATTTTTATCATAATAAAGGTCATTAAAAAGTAGACACACACACACAGATATATATATATGACAATTATAGACAAATAATACATAAATAAATTAACTTGTTTATAAATAAAACTGCATACAACTTGTACAGTTCTGGCACAAATTTCAATTTATACATTTTTCCACATACAAAATAACACAACATTACACTGCTCACCCAGCTGCACTTGTGTTCCGTTCCCGAAAATGATCTTCCCACACAGGACCACAGCGCAGTAGTAAGTACCAGTATCATTGAGGCTGAAGATGTTCTTGGACAAGTTGTACACACAGGTGTGTGTAGAAGATTCACTCTCACACTGAAGGCTGCTGTTGTGATGAGTGTAAATGATTTGAGGATGGGATTGTGATGGAGCAGCTCTGAACCAGAGCACTTGGAGTTCTGCTGCTCTGCTCTCAGAGAGAACCGAACACTGCAGAGTCACTGATGCTCCTGCAGGAACCGAGTTTGACACACTTTTCTGCCGCACTGAAACACTGAAATCTGGTTTACCTGCACAATGTTATATAGAGAGTATAAGAGCTTTTTTAGTTTGATAAAGAGTGTGACATAAATGTATACTTTATTTTTCAGCTAAGAATGAAATACACACTTTTGAATGAAATTAATTACACTTAAATTTTAATTAACCTTCCAAATAGAAAATCAAGCAACAATTTCTTACCTACTGCAACACACTGAATTACTTAAAACTTTAATCACACTCAAAAAAGTTTTTTTTGTATTCAAATTAAATACTAAACACGAAAAAATGGTTATTGTCTCCTAAAGATGTAGCTGAATTAATCCAGATGTGTTTTTTTTTTAATTCTTACCTTTTACTGATAAAAATGTTCCATTTGTAAACCTGGTAAAAAATTGTATATATCCACAATAATACATGGCTTCATCTGATGGTTCCACATCAGCAATCTTTAAATGACATCCTTTTTCATCTTTCTGGATGCTGAACTTTGGTGACTTGAACTCATCTTCAAATGCAGGATTACTTTGCACTGAGACCATTACACAAGGCTGATGACCAACTTTTTGCTTGTACCAAATGATGGAATCTGTGTTTTCTTTTTGCCTTCGAAAGCAGTGCAGAATCACATTATCACCAACGGCAGAAATCACTAAGTTTGTCTGCTTGATGCTTTTTGTCTCAAAAGAATCTGCTTTAAAGAACAAAACATTTCATTATACACAGAATTTCATCCAGTTGCGCCATTTGAATTATTATATGTAATAACATCATGCGTATAATCCGAAACCCACAATACCATCCACACTTTCTGAACTTACCAAAAAGCATTGCTGTAATCCCCATCAGCATTATCATCATCATCTTCAGTCTAAGGTGGGTGTGCAGCATAAATACCCTCGCTACACTGTCAGATGGTCAAACTGAACATTCCTCACATTGTGCCAAAGTTTCATGACTAGATCTTGACATCACATGCAGTTTTCTTATGACCTTACCTACTTATGGCCTTAACTAGCAAGCTGGCGGTGGATACCACCTCAGACTCCTCCTCAGACTTTTCTGAAGCTTTCTTCAGATAGGAATTAAACACCTTCACAATGTATTTTTTTTGTCAGAATACTGAACCAATTAATATCTGATGTGGTTCATTAAACATTTTAATATTCACACAATACACAGTGGATTTCAACAATACTATACAATTTCCAAAGACCTTTTTTTTAGTTTAATTATACTTTATAATAATACAATGTTTTCTTGTATTATTAATAAAATTGAGTAATAATTCTAGGTAAGAGCAAGTATTTTAGACAATTATACATGATGCAGTTACTACATATAAACATAATTAGTAAATTAAACAAGAACACATAAAGGCACACAAAATATATTAAGTATCATTTGTAGTAAACTATAAATGTAGTTTATTAGTGCAAATTAGTTTAAAAAAATCATTATTAAGTCAATTCATCATTTTCATTGAATTTTATTATTTTATTTCATGTAGTTGTCCAATCAATAAATACTACACCAACTCTCATGCCACCTCTAGTGTAGGTGTGTGGGTGTGTGGGTGTGTGTGTGTGTGGGTGTATTTAAAAAATATGTCTGTTTTTTTCTATATCTTAAAATAGTTTCAGGTTCACTGGTGGAAGTTTGGTTATTCTGTTCTGCCATGTCCTCTAGCATCTCTCTCTATTCTACCTCTCCTGGGGTAATTAAACCTGTTCCTGAATTACAAATGACTTCATGTACACCACATACAGTATTTACACTGTTTGGACAACAGTACATGGACTGCTGACCATCAACCTGCCTGTACTTCTTCAACATTCAATTTCAGATTTATTCCCTATGTTGCTGTTATAATAAATTCCACTCTTCTGGGAGGGGTTTCCACTGGATTGTGGGGTGTGGCTGTGGGGATTTGTATTCATAAGCCTATAAGAGCATTAGTGAGATCAGGCACTGATGTTTGGTGAGGAGGTCTGGGGTTCACTCGATATTCCAGTTTATCCCAAAGGTATTCAGTAGGGTTTCACAAGTTCTTCCACTTCAGCCTTAACCCCAACAACCACGTCGAAAAACTTAATTCCAGTGAAGGAAAATTGTAATGTTACAGCATAGAGAAGCATTCAATACCATTGTATGCTTCCAAAAGTGTGGGAAGGCCTACATATGGTAGTGACAATCAATGGTGCACATATTGTGACCATGTTGTGTTTGACCTCAAGGTCAATCCCAAGGTGAAACCCATATTTTATTGCACCTATCGAGATTCTAGAAGTTCCTGCTCCTATTCTATAAAACTGGTCAAATTTGGAGGCCTTCCAGAGTTCAACTGAGTGTTTCTCTATTAGAACGGCTTCCAAGCTCCATCTTCTTGACCACAGTCCTTTTGATAACTAAAGTTGTGCACAAACCATAAATTCATATTTCATAGTATTTTGTATATCTGGAAACTTATATAGAAAATAAAGAGCGATTCCCTGTGCCGAGACAATACAGAGATCAGGATTGCTACTAATACAGTGCAGTGTCAGAATAAAAACTACTACTGAATGTTAAAAGGATAAAATGAAATATTTGTAGGTTTTGTAAAGAAACATGGTTGGGGTGATATTGAGATCAATAAGGCATGAATAATTGACACTTTAGACGTTTGAATATTCAATCAACCATAATAAAAGCATGAGAACAAACACGGATGAGGCCCGGGAACAAGACCAGCTGCTGATTTCTGATTTCTGATTCAGATTTTTCTCATCTGTTCAGTGTTAAAATGATAAATACAAACCTTAAAAAAAAAAACCCATACAAAATAAAAAAGTAAAACTGATAAATGCATTCAAGTTTTATACAGATTTCCTGTAACATATACTGTATATATATATATATATGTTTTATTAATGCAATCACATTTTATTATCTGCATATACAAATAATGTTACAAATTAAAGCTTTTTATATGTCTATTATTATTATTATTTTTAAATGATCAACATGCATAAATGAAAGACAACTGAGTGTGGATTTGGGTGTAGTTTTATTCAGGCCATAATGCGACTCCTCCTTCAATACCGTGTGACACTAACCAATCACATTCTCTCTCTCTCTCTCTCTCTCTCTCTCTCTCATGCTCACTCATTCTTTGTCTCCCTCCCTCACTCGCACACTCTCTATCCAAACTCATCTCACAAACACTATGATACTGAGAACAGAATTATTAAAAGTATGTGTCATGAGGCAGAGCATATGTGATGGACGTTTAAACCGTTTTCTCGAAATGACTGAATCAACTGTTACACTGAATCATTATGAGAAATCAATATGGGACATCAACAATAAAAAAAAGCACACAATGCAAATACGCAAGTCTAATCAGTCCATACGGGTTACATATACACGCAGAATAATTATATATAAATCACAATGAAGGAAATGGAGTTTTCCAACAAATACAAGCAAACTGGTGCTTGTTTCATTATGAAGAGCGTGCATTGAAGTGCGTGCGTGTGTGTGTGTGTGTGTGTGTGTGTGTGTGCATGTGGTTTTAAGGTGTGTGTTGGTGGTTTTGCAGCGCTGTTTGTCTCGTTGCCCCTTCACACACTGCAACTGTGTTTTATCTCTTCAGGCCGCTCTGACCGCCCGAGTCGCTTTTCTCAGAAACACCGTCGGTTTCTCACCTCTCAAACTTTCCACAGGATGTGTTGCTATTTTTGTTTTTCTCAGGCCACACCGTTGATGCTTTTTATTTTTATTTTTTACACACAATAAAAAATTTGAAACATCTCCAGACATATAGATGTATAATATTGATAAGATCATTGTAAGATTTCACCCTGCGCTTAAATCAGATCTAAACACACGACAGCACAGAAATCATTTTATTATGAAGACATTTACAGTCAGTGATGCTCAACTGACAAAAAGGCAGAAGCTGTTGATTAGTCATTTGTTACATCAGCTATTATATATATATATTATATAGTAACACTGCTGCAAAAAAAAGCAGGTTTATAATGCGCTTGTTCTAATACATGATATACATGTGAACGCTTACATGCGGTTTTATGGGAAATAAATGGATTAAAATACGGTTGATTTTCTGAGATTTTCTGTTTAGAGTTTATTTATTATTTATCAAAAGAAATGAAGCTGATAAAAGTAACAGTTATTTACATGCGAATATTTTGTATATTTCTGAATGTAATCTGACTGTGTGTGTGTGTGTGTGTGTGTGTGCGTGCACGTGTGTGCGTGTGTGTAGTTTGTTATATATTATAAGGAGTATATGTAATATTGCTATGTGTTTTTAAAGAAGTTTGTTTACATTATTTATAGGGTTTCTGTGCAGTATAAATTTGTGTGCTCGGGTAAACAGGAAGGTACAGTGTGCAAAAACCACACCAAATGTTCCACACCACTCTGAGCGTCAACTTTCCAGGTCAGACCTGTGCATGCTCTCCGAGTCTGCTGAGGAGTCGTGATGATTAACAAGTTCTTATGAGAGCCAGAGCTGAGAACTGAGAGCTGAAAGGAGCTTAAATATACTCACTTGAAGATAGTCAGGGACTTCCTCTACGGACATCTAGGGGAAGTCCATTCCACCACCTCGGTGCCAGAACAGAGAAGAGCCTTAAAGTGTACTTACCTCTCATTCTGAGAGAAGGTGGTACCAGTCGAGCGGTGCTGGAGATGGTGCTCGTCCAATTTTGGCCTTGAAGGCATCAGTGTTTTGTATCTGATACGTGCAGCTACTGGAAGCCAGTGAAGGAGCAGCAGTGGGGTGGTGTGGGAGAACTTGGGCAGATTGAACACAAGTCGTGCTGCTGCGATTTGGATCATTTGCAGTAAATGAATAGTGTTCAGAGAAAGACCTGCCAGGAGAGAGTTGCAGTGGTCCAGTCTCTAAATCAGCGGCGGTAGCTCAGTCGTTGAAGTTTTTTGTTATTGATTGGAAGGTCAGGGGTTCAAACCCCAGCATCGCCAAGCTGTTGGGTTCTTAAGCAAGACCCTTTACCCTCTGTGCTCCTGAGGCACTATAACATGGCAAAAAGTACATGTTTAAAGTAAACAACACTTTTCTTTCTTTATTAAAGCCCTTGCGGCTGAAAGAGCACAGATCTCCACAAGCACACTCCAAATCTAGTAAAACATCACCCATCTTATTTCTTTCAATCTTCATCATCATGAGATCAATGTAGAAAAAAAATAATTTTTTTATTATTTATTATTTTTTTCTGCAGTCCTGTTCTGTGATGTCCCTCAGAGATTTGCTTTCTTCTTATTATTACCACTTACTACATTTTATAGTAAAACTGACACACTTACATTTACATGTAAAAATGTCAGCAATGAGTGAAGCACTTCAAAGACAATAAATAAATGACTTTAAGTTTAATGAGCATTATTACATCCTGTTTACATCATGTTCATTGTGGCCACACAGTTTTATTTTTTTTTTTTTTTTTTACGTTTGACACATTGCTGTGCTTATACAGGAAGACTAACTATAGCTGCTAAGTCTAACCACAACAGACGGACAACTTTGGCCTACTGCAAAGTGCATTCAGTATCTCTAGCTGATTTAACATTCATGTGTCAAAGGGTCAAACTTTCTTTCAATACTTAAAGGAACAAAATGTAAAAAAAAAAATGTAATATGTCATGTAATAATAAGCAGACACACCAGGCAGATTTGTGTTCAAAATACAATGTGTTCATTCCAAAACAAAGACAGAGAAACCAAACATTTTAATTTTTTACTACATAAATTACTACATAATACAGTTTGTCATGATAAAACATAAACAATAATCTGACCCATTAGTAACAATGACCTTACATGACAACCTGTGAGGTGTGAGGTGACGTTTAAATACGTCTGCTCACTGACATACTAAATGTCAATGAGCAGTAAACAGTAAACAGGAAAGTGCTTTTGTTTGATAGGAAATGTAGTTCATCTGCCAATTTCAGGTTTACCACCACAGTAATGCAAGAACATTTGTGAGACATTTATATCCCTGTTTTTATACTGTGCATATTCTATAATTTAATTAAAATATACCTATTGTATTTTGTTTATTCTCATGATGATGTACAACACTTCAAAAGAGTACAGACGTACAAATAGAGCTGCACAGACCAAAATAAACATGAATTTGCAATGTTATACTGCACTGTGTTTCTTTAAAATAGTGATAGTTTTTATAGCAATGGTGCCATAGTGATGGTATTAAGAGGTGGATTAATTCAGGTAAGACACCACTGAAGGGAAAAGTGTATCCTGCCATACACATGGTGTAGAATGTGTTTTGGGATACAGCCTTTAGACTCTGCTAAGTGCAAAGTGATTTTGGGAAAGGTTGGGAAAGAGTGTGTGTGCGTGCATGCGTACGTGCGTGCGTGTGCATGCGTGTGTGTGCTTGTTTGTGTGTGTGTGTGTGTGTGTGTGTGTGTGTGTGTGTGTGTGTGTGTGTGTGAGCAGAAATGTAAAAGTTTAAGATCAGAAAGAAACTTGATAAGGAGTGAAATTTTGTCGCTGTCCGTGGTGTTGAAATGTTTGTGACACAATGGACATTGTTTACCATAGCAACATTAACCACAGCTACCAACGCAATCAGATACGGATATCATAAATATCACAAATAAATGAATGGATAAATAAAGGAATATTTGATGATAATTTAAAGGCAATTATGTACAGTTAAAAATAATAAAAACAAAAAGTGTTTTTAAATAGAGTTTATTAATATCATCTAAAACAAATGTTTTTATATTCCATTAAAAATGTAACTGCATTTTCTTAAAAAAAATAATTGTATAATTTAATGAGCTTCACAGTTACCAACTATTATACAGTTCTGTTTATCTGATTTGTTTTTATTAAGAATAGTAAGATTTATTAAATGAAACAATCAATTTAATTTAATTTAATTTAATTTAATTTAATTTAATTTAATTTAATTTAATTTAATTTAATTTAAATTAAAAAAATTTACTTATATTATAACAGAAAGTGCTCTCATTTGGCAAAAATTTAAAAGCAAAAAAACCCCAGAAATCCAATCTGTATGACTGGGCATAGAGAGTAAAGAAACTTGGACCTGATGTGCTATAAAAGTGTGAAAAATCCAGAGTTAAAAAATATGCAAAAAGAAATAAAATTTTTATTTTCAAAAAGAAAACATTTTTGTTTTTTAGTAAGATGAATTGTCATGCATTTAGAACAACAGTACAAAACAAATGTACATTTGTGAAGTGAAAGACAAGAAGAATTGTGACATGCACAAGACAGCTCAATTCAGTACACAATGGTGAAGCGGAGTTACTGTTACCCCTCTGAAGTTGATTATTGTCCCAGAGTGTGCAGTTCTTCTTACACAGTAACATAATATCAGCCCAGTTCTCCAAAATAATATACACAACATCTATATAAGGTCATATGAGAAGAGTTCCTAAAGCTTTTGATGTGACTAATGAAGATCTTTCTGCCCTGTGTTTTTTAATATGGTAGGTAGAGAGAAGCTCCACCCACAAGCCTCTTCTCAGGAAGCTTATTGGAGGTTGTGTTGAGCCGCTGTGGGCTGTGGGTGGATGTGACCAATGACCAAACGTTAAATAATTAGTTTTTATAATGTAAATATATTTCAATACCTAAATATTCTCTAATATCTGACATGCTCAGCTTTGACCTCCCAATAACTTATTTTTTCTTATCCTCACTTTTTTGGATCCTTGGAGATTTATTTATTTATTTTTGCTTTGTTTTTGGATCATTTGGATCATCATCAAAAAACATATACATTTCATTCCTATCAAGAAACTCTGCAGACGTTTGTGACCCTGTGTGACTTTTCACAGCTTTCTTTCATAAGAAGTCACAGCATCACGGCTCCTTAGCAGACTCGTAATGCACACTAAAAATAGAAAGCTGAGAGTGGTGTGGAACATTCAATGTGGTTTTTGCTTTACCTTCTGGTTAACCTGAACACAGCTTTAAGCTGAACAATAGCCTCTAAATAAAGCAAAAATAAAGCTAACAAATGTTCTTGCTTGCCACAAACTACACATTCACACTCACATTCACACACACACACACACACCACATTCACACACACACACACACACACACACACACACACACACACACACACACACACACACACACACACACACACACACACACACACACACACTTTGGGTACCCAAAGTAAAACCAGTTTAATGTGGAGTAAATTAAATTGAACCCATGACTTCTGAGTTTATCGTTGTGAGGTCCCGTGTAACTTGTGCATTCATGTAAACCTGTCACTTCACCTGCACTGCTGTCAGAGCCACTGTTTTAAAAAAAATAACATACAATTATTTCTACTGTGGCTCAATATAAATACTGATGTAGCTTTTCCCAATTACATTTGGTCCATATACATTATATAAATCCCCCCCCAGTCAGTTTTTTATGTATACACACGTATACATAGATAGCCACGCATCCTGTGGAAAGTTTGAGAGGCGAGAAACTGAGGTTACTGAGAAAAACAACTCTGGTGGTCAGAGCGGCCTGCAGAGATGAAACACTCTGCTGAGTTATAAAACCACTATACACAACTTTAAGACCACACACACAACACACACACAAACACACACACACACACACACACACACACACACACACACACACACACACACACACACACACACACACACACACACACACAAACAGAGAAATAAACTTTATGCTTGAGCAACTAATACTTTTTTGTTTCACTTCTCTATTTCCAGACAACCACCACATGTATCTTATAACAGCTCATTTTAATATTTCAGTTTTGAGTCTGATGGCTACTGTGGACTGGGTGGGGGAAATGAGAGAGAGAGAGAGAGAGAGAGAGAGAGAGAGAGAGAGAGAGAGAGAGAGAGAGAGAGAGAGAGAGAGAGGGAGGGAGGGAGGGAGAGAATGTGATTGGTTAGTATCACACAGTGCTGTAGGAGGAGTTACATTAAGGCCTGAATGAAACTCCACCCAAGTCCCCTCTCACACACTTCTTGTTCATGATCATAATAATAAAAAAAATGTATATATACTGTATAGAATGTCTTTACTGACACTGTAGCACAGCAAAATCTCTTCACTGGATCTTTAAGGTCCCAAAACACTGTTCCGAGATGGCAATGACCCTGGGTGCAAAACAAGGTTCATGAAGACATGATGAAACTGGAGTACAAGAACTGAGTCCTGACTTCCTGAACCCTACTGGACACTAGGACACTTTGAGATGAATTGTGCCAGAGACTGTGCACATTGTCTTTCACCGGCACTGATGAAGTGGAACATCAGGTCAAGGTTTAAAAATAATAAATCAATAAATGATACACTCTTTTGCCAAAAGTTTGCGGACGCCTGGTCTGAAGTAGGATATGTGCTTTTTTAAACATCGCATTTCACACTTAGTCCGGATTTGCTCTTATAATTGACTTCCACTCTACTGGGAAGATGTTCCACTGGATTTTGGAGTGTACTTGCAGAGATTTGTGTTCATCAGCCACAAATGTGTTAGTAAAGTCAGGTACTGATGTAGAATGAGTAGGTGCAGTCAGTGTTTCAATTCATCCCAAAGTTGTTCAGTAGCTTTATAGCAGGCCAGTGAAGATCTTAATCAACAAACCATGTAAACCATATCTTCATGAAGCATTACCTTGCTGGAAAAGGTTTGGGTTTCAAGTTCAAGTGAACGCAACATTATATTATGCTGCATCCAAAGACATCTTGTAAGATTTTGTGCCTCCAGCTTTGTGGTAAGTGGATTACTAGCGGCAGAATGGAGACGGCTGTTATAAAAGGGCATTTAGTATTTTACTGTCTTGAATATCGTAATCAATAAAATAATCAACCGTTATGAATAAAACATTCATGAAACTTTTTTTTTTTTTTTTAAATAAATGGTAATAAAAATGTCATGTTATGGACCATATTGACAGCATACAGTCACTTTATTTAATAATTTAATAATTTAACTTTATATTTTTTTTCTATATTATGCACTGATTAGCCAGTTTATTTAATAAATCTATGATTTAATAATTTAATAAACACAACAAATAAACAGACTAATTTCTCTGAATTACTTTGATTTCCTCCTCAACCTTTTTGAATTTATGACCTTAAAAATTGCAGTAAAATTAATTATAATATATTCAATATTTTCTATAATTAAAAATTTTGAGTGAATTTAATCACTACAATTATTATTATAAGAATTGATTTTATTAAGTTATTTTATGAGGTGCACTGATTTAAAACACACAAATTACATCATTTTAATATCATTTTTAAAGGAATTTCCTGGTAAAAAAAATATTCAAATATGGGAGGAGGAGCCAAAGATGGTATCTGCTGATAACCTCTACTCTACATTGTGTATATTGTGAAAAAACAAGAAAAAAAAAAAAAAAAGCAACCCAAAGTGTACGATGTCAGACTTTCAGCAATCCTGGGTGCAGGCTGTGATGTGCTCAGTTCATCCACCTTTCAGTGTATTGAGAGGTGACATGCTGCACACACACCTCAGGCTGGAGATGGTGACGCTGATGTGGATTACAATGATGATTCTTAATAAAGTTGGTAAGTCGAGATGCTTCATTATGTTTTGGAATCCTTATTAAATATTTTACAGGGTTGTATCTGGTTGGAAACTAATTTGAAGGAAAACTGAATTTTAAATAATAAATAAAATAATGACTTCAAATTTACCTAAAAAAATCTAAATTCAGTTAAAAATTTATTTTAATTCATCTGAAAAAATCTAATTGTTTTTAACACCAGACATAAACAATTTTCCCCTAATACCAGAGATGCTATTAAAGATATTTTCTGTTTTTCCAAAAAAACTAAACAACAGACATTTCTTTGCAATCACAACACAAACACACCTTCCACACCTCCTAGCTGATACACTGGAGTTTCAGGCCATTAGGCAATAGGCATTCAGCATGCATACTGTATATATTTAATTATTTAGATGTCTCATGTTAATAACAGAATTATACCTGAAATACAAATTTGCTTCATTTCATTAATAATATATCAATTCTGTAACAATTTTGATTAGATTCTGCACAGATAAATGATATCATCCAACCAAACTCAATGATCTCTGCTGATGTTGGTGGTGACGTGACTCTGCACTGCTTTAAACAGCGAGAGGACAGCAGCGAATCCGTCGTTTGGTACAAGCAAAAAGTCGGATATGAGCCTTGTGTAGTGGTTTCAATTCAAATTGATTCTTTTTTCGAGGAGGAGTTCAGGTCACCAAGATTCAGCATCAAGAAAGAAAATCTGGGCTGCCATTTGAAAATTGCACATGTGGAACCATCAGATGAAGCCATGTATTACTGTGGACTGAGAAAGTTTTCAATAGAATTTGGAAAAGGAACATTTTTATCAGTGAAACGTAAGATTTCTTTAAACGTCTGATTTATTTAAATTTGCATATTTAAATTAGCACATTATATACACTACAGTTATATTAAATGTTATATTTGACAGCAGGTTCTGGTCACTTTATTTCACACTGTACAGGTAAAGCAGATGTAAGTGTCACAGTGTTCCAGAACAGTGTGTCAGACTCGGTTCCTGCAGGAGCATCAGTGACTCTGCAGTGTTCGGTTCTCTCTGAGAGCAGAGCAGCAGAACTCCAAGTGCTCTGGTTCAGAGCTGCTCCATCACAATCCCATCCTCAAATCATTTACACTCATCACAACAGCAGCCTTCAGTGTGAGAGTGAATCTTCTACACACACCTGTGTGTACAACTTGTCCAAGAACATCTTCAGCCTCAATGATACTGGTACTTACTACTGCGCTGTGGTCCTGTGTGGGAAGATCATTTTTGGGAACGGGACACGAGTAAAATTTGGTAAGGAAAAAAGGGTTTTTATCAGTGATCCACTAGTAATTTTCGATCTATTTTATGTAAATTAACCTAAATAAATTCTGGCACAGTGGTGTCTAATTACGAAGATTAAAAAAAGTCCAGACCTTGAAGGTGGAAAATACCAATATTAGATTGAAATAAAAAATCTTTTCATTTCATTACTAAGATTGTCACAGTTTATTCTGCGTCTTCATGTTGTAGCAGTAATGCCATTTTGGTGTTTACTATGTGACAGAGAGATCTGTGTTTCCTGCGGTGATCTTCCTCGGTGTAGCTTTGGGAGTGTGTGTGCTCGTGATCTTTGCTTTGCTCGTTGTCATAATCTGTAAATGGAGAAACGGTAAACAGCATGGGGGTAAGTCTAAATTACATCCATTATTAAAGTGAATATATATTATGTTTTTACAGCAACACCAATCGGCATAACATTATGACCACCTACCTAATATTGTTTTGGTCCTCCTTTTGCTGCTAAAACTCTCCTGACCCATGGAGCATTAAAACTATTAACCTCTTCAGCAATCTGAGCTACAGAAGCTCGTCTGTTGGATCGGACCACACAGACCAGCCTTTGCTCCCCACATGCATCAATGGGCCTCGGCCGCCCACCACTCTGTCGCTGGTTCACCACTGTACCTTCCTTGGAGCACCTTTGATAAATACTGACCACTGCAGACTAGAAACATCCCACAAAAGCTGCAGTTTTGGAGATGCTCTGACCGTCGTCTAGACATCACACTCAAGTTTTCCACTTCCACAATTTACACACCATGTCTTCATGGAAATGGATTTCTGCACATGAATATAATCATGCTGGAACAGTGTATAGGTTCAAGAGCTTTATTCAACAGCTCCTCAGTGGCAGCTTGATGGTGCTGGGGCTTGAACCCCCAACCACAAGAATCACATATAGGTGTGATTGTCTGTATAGTGTATACTGTACTACACTATTACATGATACTAAACTTAGACATTTATCTCTAACTGTTACCAAGTGCTAAAACTGACGGCTCCTTCCAACAAATAGAACAAGAACATCTTCTCAAATAAAAGTTCACCTTATTAACATTTCCCCACACATCTATTAATATATAGGCTTAAAAGGTGTGATCATAGACACAAGTATGTCTCACTACAAAGTTGTTCTCTTGTCTAGTCTTAAAACAATACATTTTGTTCTTTACAGTGAAACTCAATCAAGGTTCTGTGACCGACCAGACCCTCAGTCAGGTACGTATTCAATAATTAGTGAGAATATTACTGTCATTACATTTATTCACTTTAAATGGTGAAAAAATGTGTTTTTGTCTCAAAGTTCTAATCATTTAAATGCCAGTCATTTGTTATTCAAACCCATTCCTACAGGGAGAGTTGGAGCTAATTACCTGCTTACATTTTAATGTGAAAGCCAAAGAGACGAGTGAAAAAACAACGTCAAGATTTATATTTCTGATGTCGAGTTCTTAATGATGAAAATGATGTTTATGCTTTATTTTTCTATAAAAGAATATCTACTGCTATCTTATATCTACTATAGAATTTGAATAGTGTTATTTAATAGTAATAATACATTGTTATTATTGTTGTTGTTATTATTATTAATAATAACAACATAATAATAATAATAATAATAATAATAATATATATATATATGAATATCTTGCCTTTAAATTTATAAACTTCAGTCTACACACAAAAAAAAAAAAACATTTATAACATTGCGGAATCACTAATAGAATTTGACTGAAAATAAAGAGAAAATGATCTCCATAGCTTTCGGAAAATTTTAATGACACAACTTCTAGTTGCGGAGACTTGTGGAAGACACCTAATATTTCATATGTTTAATATTTTATACATGTGAATGTGTTCAGGTAACAGAGTTCAGTTTAATTTGTAGGAAATAAAATACCTTTAGTCATACCTTATAATAGATATGTCATGGAAAAGGCTAAGATGTTTCAGAAATAAGATGCTGAATGGGTTTCCACATACATCTTTTTAGAATTTTGGTTATTATGTGGAACAGGTTGGAACAGACCAAACTGAGGTTTATAAAGATGAAGTGGTTTTATCCAAAACCTGCACAAAGTTTCTGTTCTAGAACACTTTGCCAGGGTTTTGTTATTGTTGTTGTATGTTGTATGTTACATGTACTCTATATCACAGTATGTGCTAGAATAAATAGTATGCTGTAGTTCATTCAGAGTAGTGCATTGTGCAGTAAAAAAGAGAAAAGAGAGAGAGAGAGAGAGAGAGAGAGAGAGAGAGAGAGAGAGAGAGAGAGAGAGAGAGAGAGAGAGAGAGAGAGAGAGAGAGAGAGAGAGAGAGAGAGAGAGAGAGAGAGAGAGAGGGATTGTGAGACCAGAAAGCAATGAGATGAGAGACAGACAGATAGACAGTCGCTGATGAACTTGTGTGCTGTAAACACACTACACTGGATACATTTTATATTACACCATTTTCCATTCTGTTAAACGTGGATTCTTGTGTGTTGTTATGATTGTGGTTGTGTGTATACGATTGCCTGCAAATAATTTACTACAGAATGTATTTCAAAGGATAAAAAAGTGATGTTACAGTGATGTCATTTTTATGTACTCTTATAAATACAACATTTATGAGTTTAGACTTCGTTAAATCTCTACATGGATTAAATCCTGTATTTTAACCAGACACATTTATTCTTATAACTATAACAAAGCATCGGGTTGGAAATATACAATTTATCACAGGAATACATTAAAAGTATTTTTATTACTCACCCACAGTGGTGATATTAAGATCCTCGAACAATCACAATATATAGGCAAAGTCCAATATGGCACTGGGACAAATTAAAGACGAGACTCAAATTGGAGCAGGAAACCCTGTGCACTTGCGTGATCTTCACGGCTCATTAAGCATGCGTGAAATATTTCAATATCAATGTTGCTATTTTAAAATAAATTGTTTGTTAAAAAAAAATCTTTGTTGAAGATGTAGGTGTGACATTTTGGAGAATTTTGTTGAGCTAACATCTATTTTGAAATAGATTCTCAATTATTTACAATTCATTGTATATGCACTCAAAAAGTAAAATATGGTGATTTAATTTTTAACGTGTGCCTTTATGATATAAAATAACATAATATTCACAGAAACTAATAATAATTAACAGACAAAATTAAAAAGTGAAAACTGAAATATCACATCCATTAATATTTCATCCCATTATTCAGCACTTAGTTGAAGCTCTGTAGGCACCATGAGTCTTTTTGGATGTGGAACAACAAGCTTTGGACTCCTGGACTGGGGGATTTTCTGCTATTCTTCATAGCAAATCCTCTCACGCTCGGTCAGGTTTGATGTGGACCATCGATGGACAAGAACTTTTGGGTTTCTATTAAGATGCTCATTAAAGTCAGTTCTCTCGCTGGGCCACTCTAAGACATTCATGTTGTCGTTAAGCCGGTCCTGTGTTGTCTTTGTTATGTGCTTAGGGATGTTTGTTTTTTAGGGAAGTGAACTTTTAGTCCAGAGTGAGGTCCTGAGCACTATGGAACAGGTTTATAATGAGAATATCTTTGAACTCTGCTCCATTCAGATTTCCATCAACCCTGACTGAAGTAAAACACCCCCACAGTATGAGGTTACCACCACCATGCTTTACTAAGGGATATTTTTGGGCAGGTGAAGAGCAGTGTCTGAATTCCTCCTGACATGACATTTAGAACTGAGGCCAAACAGTTAAATCTTTTTCATCATACCGAAGAATCTTATTCCACACAGTCTGAGTACTCCAAGCGGGCTTCCATTGGTTTTGAAAACTAAGAAATGGCTTCCTCCCTGCCATAAAGCCATGAATGGTGGAGAGCTGCAGTGATGGTTGTCCTTCTGGAACTTTGACCATCTCCACACAGGATCTCTGAAGCTCAGTCAGAGTGACTCTATGGATTTTGGTCAATTCTCTTACTAAGACCCTTCTCCTCCGATTGTTTAGTGACCAGCTCTCAGGAGAGTCCTGATTGAGCAACACTTTTTTTATATTTGAGAATTATGGAGGCACTTTGCTCTTGGGAATCTTCTATCCCCAGATCTTTGCCTTGCAACAATCCTGCAGTGAGTTCATTTAACCTTATGGTTTGTTTTTTACTCTCATCTGCATTGTCAACTGTGAGGCATTTTCCAAATCATGTCCAATTGTTATGAAAATAATGAAAAACTTATGAAAAAATACTTGCACTGTGTGTGTGTGTGTGTGTGTGTGTGTGTGTGTGTGTGTGTGTGTGTGTGTGTGTGTGTGTGTGTGTGTGTGTGTGTGTGTGTGTGTGTGTTTGAGACGAAATGTGGAAAAGAAGTCATATGGACTATTGGTTTTTTTGCTGAACTGTATAGTTTTTTTTTTGCTCTGTTTCAACACAAACCTCTAGTAAACCAAACTGGGGGTCATAAATAGAAACTTAGCTGAAAAGGAAATTTGGCTCATGACTTCAAGCCGCCAATCAGATGAAAGTCTTGAGAACAAAACTGTTGGTTTTTGTCATCATCTTCTCACTTTTCAGCAGCTCCACCTGAGGGTTGTTTGAGTTTAAGAGATGGCACAACTGTGGATTCTTCTCTTATCGCTGAACATAATAAGTAAGATCAATTACCAGATTATTGTAATTCCTAGTAACTATTTATCCTCCTTTTTTCTTTTTATTCTTTTCTTCCTTTTCTTATTTTTATTGTTTCTTATTATTACTACTGTGTTACTTAAATTTCATTTCTTTTTCAAAGTTTTAGCAAAGGAAGAGAGTTTAACCAGAACATTTCTCTCAGTGAAGTCTGGAGAGTGTGTTACTCTTAACTGTCTCTTTTTGGACCCTGGTGGACCTCAAAATACTGTCTGGTACAAACAGAAATTTGGAGAAATGCCTCTTAAATTGGGAGAAAGATCATCCTACAGAGAGGCCAAAATTACAGCCATTTTCAACACGTCAGGATTTACAATGAAGACGACTGCTAACGGCATTTCTCTGACTATTCCACATGTAAATAAAGATCATGAAGGGCTTTACTACTGTGGACATATTTACCTGGATACTGTTACATTATTCAATGGAACTTTCTTGGTTGTCACAGGTAAGTGACTGCATCAAAACCTTTTAAACAAATTGAATAAACGACAAGTTAATATATACCAGAATATACATGGGAAAAAATTAAAACAATCTCTGTGAATTAATTATTTAGGAGTTTCAACATTTAAAAGATGGCAGTAATAAAATGTATAATATAATGCAAGATCCAAAACTTGAGATATTTTAGAAATTCATGTTTCAATATGTAAAACGTTTTATTATACACCACAAATTGAGAATTTTTTAAAAGGTTCATTTGTTGCGTTGTGTCATTATTATGGATTAAAAAGTTTTGATATTTTCACTTAATCGCCAGCGCATCACTGGAGTAGCTAATTAACTAATTAAAAAGTATATGTAAGCACATTAAATTGTCCATATTTCATTATTATAATATGTTTATATTTTTCAGAAATTGTATTTTTTTTATTAAATAATTGTTGTTTAATTGTTTTATTTCTGGCTTTGATTATTAAATATATTATATAAATAAAGGTTCATGTATCTCATGTAACACTGAAATGCAGTGAAAAAATATACATTTATTTGATTAATATTTTCACTTCTGTTCAGAGTGAACCTTAAAAAAAAAATAAAAAACTGATATTAGATTTATTAGTATTATAGAAAACAAAGAGATTTTACAATAAAACCATCCTATAGCCAGGATTTAAATTTTTCTTCTGTCATTGTAGATTAAGTACATAATAAATCTTGTTTCATTTATCACAAAAATTTAAACTGTCTTTATTCCCCTGAGCAGGAGATGAAGATGTCAAAGTCTCAGTGAACCAGAGCAGTGGATCAGACTCGGTTCCTGCAGGAGCATCAGTGACTCTGCAGTGTTCGGTTCTCTCTGAGAGCAGAGCAGCAGAACTCCAAGTGCTCTGGTTTAGAGCTGCTCCATCACAATCCCATCCTCAACTCATTTACACTCATCACAACAGCAGCCTTCAGTGTGAGAGCAAATCTTCTACACACACCTGTGTGTACAACTTGTCCAAGAACATCTTCAGCCTCAATGATACTGGTACTTACTACTGCGCTGTGGTCCTGTGTGGGAAGATCATTTTTGGGAACGGAGCACAAGTACAGCTGGAGGATCTTTCACAAATTGGTTGGTAAAAAGAAAATCTGAATATGATATGAGTTATTTTGAATTGTTAATCTGATCAGTGGTTGTTTAGGTCCTGAAGTGATCTACCTCACAGTAGTGGTGATGGTTTGTTTGATTGTGATCTTCACTCAAGCTTTTGTTCTCTGTAAAATGAGGAACGGTGAACAATCCAGAGGTGAGTCTGTATGAAAATTGTATATATATATATATATATAATATGTATGTATGTATGTATGTATGTATGTATGTATTTATTTATTTATTTATTTATTTATTTATTTATTTATTTATTTATTTATTCATATTTGTGTTTCCTGTTCAGTGAGATGTCAAACAGACTCTGTTAATGAGAGAACAACTGGTCAGGTAAATACTATATATTTCTACATGCTTCATGAACATCTCGCTTAATTGCTCTCTTATGTTTCACTGTGCTTCAAAATAAATATTTCAATGTTCATGCCCACAGGGTGGTGTTTCAGTGGAGCTGAATTACGCTGCTATACATTATAACAAGAACAACACCAAACGAGTGACACGAAAGAGAGACAAACCTGAAGATTGTGTTTATTCTGAAGTGTTACATGCTACATAGATCATATTTCTAATTTGTTCTTCATGTATTAATTAGTTTTTTTTTTTACTTTTATTTTGCTGAAGTTTAATATCTACCAAATGAAAAATGTAATTGTTTTTGTGAAATCCTTCATTCCCTGTTCTTGTTGTAATCTGCTCGAATGATTTATGACACAAATCAACACTAATTTTGCACACACAATTATTCAGTCTTTAGATTGCCAATATATATATATATATATATATAAAAGTAGGGTTAAGACACAGGAAATGTGATCTGCTGCCACTGTCCTCTGATTTAGACCTGTATTTAAACTTGAAATAGGTGATTGTGCAGTGAGATGGACCTACTCTGACATTCCACAAGCTCGGCCACACATATGCAATAGTTCAATAATTCCATGATGCCTTCCAATGGTGCTGGCTGACAAAAAAGAATATGGGCAATTATGTAGTTGAGCTTATTGTCCTGGAGCAGTTTATCATCCAGCTGCTAGTAGGTACAAAGAATGGGTCCAGTACAACCATCCAGCATTACTACATAACAGGCAGTCCAGTTTAATATTAAAGATGGATTCAACTGAAACATGAAACACACCAAAAAATGAGGTGACCCATTTATTAGTCCCAAAGGGCCATTGAGAACACATTTATTATTTCAGAGTTCCAAAATCTGTGCCGAAGGCTAAGAGGTTAATTTCCATTTGCTGTTACAATAAATTCCACTCTTAAGAAAAGATGCTACATGAGTTGTTCTCTGCTGAGTGGACATGTGGACATCATACACATTTTTGCGGCCTTCATGTTCAAAACATTTATATATATAAACATTAAGAGGTCAAAGATTATTGAACAATTTGTTATTTAATAAATACATTATTGTGGCATGAGGCCATAAAATGTACATGTATGTAGAAGGTTGAGCGTGGCTTTGTGAAGGTTTGTGCATGGAAGGTGGAGACAGAAGAAGGAAGTGGGAAGGACAATGCACAGTTTTACTACAGAGCGCTCTCTGTTTCAGTGATCGGCAGTATTTACCATCCACAGACATTCCGTCTAGTGAGTGATTTAGTTAAACACTTTTTGTGTAACAGAAAATGATTTGTATATTTGCAAAAAAACAGTGCAAGAGATTCCACAAGTTTCCACACCACAGGATTTTCCACATTAGATTTTTTATATGGGAGCAAACCAGATGTCACCAGGAAAAATTAACAGTTGGGACCTTTAAATAGTAAGAATAGTAAAGAAAGAATGAGATATTTCCTGGATTTTAAAGCAATAAGAAATTAAATATATATATATAATAAATGGATTGTTTTTATTTTTGCACACATACATGTCTCATTTCTGAAGAAACTGTCAACACAATGTGTACTATTACAGCAACACATTTATTAGTTTTATTAACAATGAAGCAACTGGAATAAAAAATAAAAAATAATACTGCTGTTCCAGCTGTGGTTAGATTCAGATTCAGCAAACCACACACAGATGTAACAATACATTAACCTACAATTAACTTTTTTTTTTTGTAGCACACAGACAGACAGACAGACAGACAGATAGATAGATAGATAGATAGATAGATAGATAGATAGATAGAGAGATAGATAGATAGATAGATAGATAGATAGAGAGATAGATAGATAGATAGATAGATAGATAGATAGATAGATAGATATGGTAGATCCAGCGCAACTTACATTTATCTCATTCATAAAACTGAGTAGTTACAGGATTAAGGGCCTTTCTTAAGGGCCCAAGAATGGCAGTTTGGTGTGGCTGGGATTTGAACTCATAAACATCCAATCCATTATCCAATGCCTTAACTACTAAGCTACTACTTGTGTTCAGAGACAGTGAGGATGTAGTGTAATACAGTAAAATGTTTATAATGTATAAACTGCTGATACACCAGCAGACTTCAGGTAAATGAAGATAAAAGTGAACACTATAATCAGTGTAACAGCAGATGAGTGAATGGCATTAAATTGGCAGTGTGTATGTTGTAAAAATATGGATCAAGAAAGAGAAAAAAAAATGATACATCATATTTTGGTTTGGATTCAAAATTAGATAATATAAATGTTTTCGATGTCAAGAATTGTGGGTGCTGTGTGTTTTTTTTTGTTGTATATATTATGTATATATTTATATCTGACACTGCACATCACGGTAACAGTAAATGGCTTTTATTTTAGAAAATAAGATCTGTACAGGTTTTATAGATTTTTTTGTTGCTCTTTATTTTCCATCTGGTGAACGAAACATTGGCTCAAAAATAGAGACGTAGCTGAAAAGGAAATTCAGCTCATGACTTTAAGCAGCCAATCAGATTGCAGTCTTGAGAACAAAACTCTTGCTGCTGTCATCATCTGCCCACTTTTCAGCAGCTCCATCTGAGTGTTGTTTCAGCTCTAAAGATGGCACAACTGTGGATTTTTCTTTTTTCTCTGAACATAATAAGTAAGTTTAACTATAATATATAAAATGCCTATTATTTATTCTAGTATTTCCTTCATTATTGCATTAACCTTTTTCTTTTTGTACATTTTCTAGCTTCGGCACAAGTTATGGATTAATCCAGACCTTCATTTCTATCGTTTCTTTCAGTCAAGTCTGGAGAGGATGTTACTCTTAACTGCCCATTTAAACACATTCCTAGAGCTGAAAATGTGGTTTGGTACAAACAAACATTTGGAGAAATGCCAGAAAGAGTGGGAGAAAAAATAAACTATGTGGTCAAAATTTTCCCCATTTTCAGTTCGTCAGGATTCACAATGGAAACGACTGCTAACGGCGTTTCTTTGATTATTCCACAGATAAATAAAGATCATGGAGGACTTTACTACTGTGGAAATATTTACCTGCAAGATTTAACATTATCCAATGGAACATTCTTGGCTGTAACAGGTAAATAATTCCATCACTCTATTTGTACACCACACATGCAAACACACTGAACACTGTGTATTTAACTGAATCTGTATCACAAGTAATGTTCCAGAAAATGTAGGGTTTTTTATTTCATTGTCTTCTGTATCATTTATATCGTCTTTGGTACGAATCGTGAATAAACTATAATGAAATATAAAATTAAAGCAGTTTATGGCTGTATAAAAAAATTTATTAAAAAATATTTTATAGATTTGATTTTCAACAGTAGACAACTTCAGAGGTTTTCAGAAATAAATACAAATTAAGATCATCAGTATCATTAAAACTGTAAATGTTTTTCACTGAAGACAGTCTAAATTATTTACTTTGTTCAACACTGAAATGGTAATAATATTGTATAACATTATTATTACACATAAAATATAACAACATTCATAGCAGATTGAGTTAAAGTGTTTAAATTGAAGTATTTGATCCGAAAGTTCGTTTTTTATGTGCACAACAGAGAACATTATACATTTTCCATTTGTAGAAACCCAGAAAAGGATATTTTTAATTTAAAATTGTCAAATTAATTGTCTTCTGTATTGCTTCATTTATGAAATTGGCAATGATTTCTTTTTATTTTTTTACATTGATTTTAACAAGGGTTATCATCCAGATATAACCAGATATGATTATAGATTTAATATAAATATAGATTTACAGATATAAATACAGATTTAAGGTTAAAAAAGTAAATGTCCACTTCCACTTCGCTAAGAAGTTCTCTATAAACAGCACTGAAAACAATTATAGCACTGTAGAAGAAGTAGGTTTTGAAATTTTACATTGTTCTTCGGTCAAAAAAAATAAACAATAAAAAATATCTAAACCAAAATCTACCAACAATAAAGAACAATAAAGAATATTAGGTTATATTAGAATGTAAGTTCTTTTTTGGTGATTGGACTGGCACTTGATTAAAAGTGTTTTTTGACAAAAATAAAAGCAATTCTGTTCCCAGGATTCTTATTGCACTTTGTTATTTCACTTTGTAAACATGAACGTTTCATTTAGCACAGTCAGTAAATCTGCCTTCATTCCCCTGAGCAGGAGATGAAGAGGTAAAAGTCTCAGTGTTCCAGAGCAGTGTGTCAGACTCGGTTCCTGCAGGAGCATCAGTGACTCTGCAGTGTTCGGTTCTCTCTGAGAGCAGAGCAGCAGAACTCCAAGTGCTCTGGTTCAGAGCTGCTCCATCACAATCCCATCCTCAAATCATTTACACTCATCACAACAGCAGCCTTCAGTGTGAGAGTGAATCTTCTACACACACCTGTGTGTACAACTTGTCCAAGAACATCTTCAGCCTCAATGATACTGGAACTTACTACTGCGCTGTGGTCCTGTGTGGGAAGATCATTTTCGGGAACGGAACACAAGTGCAGCTGGAGAAGGTTTCACAATTTGGTTGGTAAAAAGAAAATCTGAATACGATGTGAGTTATTTTGAATTGTTAATCTGATCAGTGGTTGTTTAGGTCCTGAAGTGATCTACCTTACAGTAGTTGTGGTGGTTTGTATGATTGTGATCTTCACTCAAGCTTTTCTAATCTATAAATTGAGGAACTGTGAACAATCCAGAGGTGAGTCTGTATCACACAGAAGTGCAAACAACTTCTATTGATAATATTAAGTTAATTTGTATATTATATTATATTCATTCTTTATGCTTCATCATTTAATGCATTTTTGGCTTTAACTTTGTATTTTTCTTAGTTTATGAATGATCATTTAAAATAAAATGAAATAAAATAATAGACTTTTATCATTTGAAACAAATGTGAATCTGATGAATTTTATTTACTGCACATTCTACATTTTCTATATACAATATTTAGATTTTTGTGTCATATTTTTCAACCTTACATCAACATAAAATATCTTTCTTTTTTTTACTACAGTGAGTTTTCAAAAAGAGAACGTAAAAACACCTGAACAGGTAAAGAATCTGAAATTTTACCCACATACCCTACAAAATTCTTGTATTACCATTCAGCTGTGATCTATTATGCACATTTGTATATTGATTCCCACAGGGTGGTGATGCAGTGGAGCTGAATTATGCTGCTTTACATTTTAATAAGAAGAAGAACACCAAAAGAGTGATGGGAAAAAAAGAAAAAATTAAAGAGTGTGTTTATTCTGAAGTGTCACATCTTACCTAATGTTACCGTTTTACTGCAGAGTGTTCTCTCTTTTAATCAATGGCAGAAAGGTTAAAAGGGTGGAGAGCAAGAGGGAAAGAGAGAGACAGAAAAACAAACAAACAAGTGAAAATAAACCTTTTTTATTCTAGTTTTTAAACCTGACATCAGGCTACAATTTCTTTATTTCTGGGAAGCCCAGACAAGATGGGACAAGATTTTTTCCATTTAAGTTGTTGCACAGGTGCAAGCTGCATGTCATCCTAGATGTCATTATAAACAAAATCAAATATTGCTTTGACCTAAGAATCCAGTTAATCCTGTTAATAACATTATAAAACACATTGCTTTATGAACATGGCAATAAAGTGCTTGTTTTGCTGCCCATGTCAGTCAAACACTAACCTTTACCAAGACCCAAAGAGACTCACAAATTACCCACAAATTCTCCTTATTTCACCCCAGTCTGCTGCGCTAATTACAGATAAAGTCATATACTGTACATACATATATAATGAGAAAACAGAAAAAAATATTCCTACATTATATAAAAGTATCAAACCAATCAATCAATCAATCAATCAATCAACCAATCAATCAATCAATCAATCAATTATATAAATGTTGTTTAAGTTGAATTAATGGAACTACTGCTTAAAGTTGCACTTGTGTTAACTCTCTGTTGTGCAGTTTAATGGTGGGATTAAACAATAAACGAGCCAAAGCTACAGGCATGTTTCAATAAACATTATACACAAACTTATAAAAACATCTTGGAAAGAAAAAATCATTGAAAATTGTTTGAAAATATTAAAAATAAACCTTTTTTATTTTAGTTTTAAAACCTAACACCAGGTTACAATTTTTTTTTCTCTGAACCATTGGGGCCTTATTAAAGATTTTCCATTAGAAAGGCATTGCATTTAGGCAAACTCACAAAGAGTTCCAGAAAACTCAACAGTATGTCCTCTGTGAGATGCAGACAGAACAGAAACAGACATTCAGATTGTGCTCCAAGCCCTAACAGATGAGTAGCAGGTGGAGCTTGGACACAGAAGGGGCTTTTCGCCAGTACCTAATACTTTCTGGGGAAGTCCAGAAATCAAACCAAAAACATTTTTGCACTGGGACTGCTGTACCAGCATCATCACTGGTTCCACTTGCTGGCATTTTGCAAGCTCGGCCACTTGCCAGTGATGTAGAAGATCTTGTGGTACTTGAGCCAGAGAGAAAGTAGAATGAGTTCAATATCACCATCTGGCATTGCATGAAGATGCAGTTGAAGTAGTTGAGAACCACTTGATGGCATATACATGAGCAGACAAATCCTCTTTCTTTTCTCTCTCTCTCTCTCTCTCTCTCTCTCTCTCTCTCTCTCTCTCTCTCTCTCTCTCTCTCTCTCTCTCTCTCCCTCTCTCTCCCTCTCTCTCTCTCTCCCTTTCTCTCCCTCTCTCTTTCTCTCTCCCCCTCTCACTTTCTTTTTTCCCCTGCCTCTTCCGCCTTTTTAAGTCTCTGTTCCACAGTCATAGGGCCTGTTCCCAGGGTACCCCAGAATGAGATGTGATATACTGCATGTTAATGATTCCCCATAGCCTGATTGATTGCAAGGATTTGGGTACCAAAGGCAGGTGAGGTTTATGCATGTAGATGTGCATGGGTTCTACTATAATCTTGCACAGTGTGGGATCTGTGCAGCTGGGGAGGCATCAGCTCTGCATCAAGAAGATTCAAAAAGTAGGCAGGGCCTGAAGTCTCCCACCCAAATTCTGTGGAATTCCAATGATGGATTCATTTCTGAAGCAGACGCAAGACAAGACTCAGTGGCACCCCTTCAACCAAGTGAAATTAACTGGTGGTCAGATGATTCAGCCACATGCTGCAATCTCCTTCACTTTTTTGTTTAATTATTAAAGATTAAATTGTCACACATGATAATCAGACCAAATAAGATTCTGAATTAGTTGTTAGTGCCAAAGAGCCATCAGGAAGGGTGATTGTTAATGGCTCATCATAATCTGTACTGGGGCAATTGGGGCAGGACAAAACACTGAACTTTCTCATCATAGATTCTACTGCCCAGGAATCCGATGGTCACACACTTAAAAATATTATTTGTAAGTTTGCTCATGAATATGCATGGACTTGAAATAAGTGTTTTGAGCCACTATTTTTTTGGAGAGTAAGATGTTCCTACAAGAGAAGATTTTTCCCATTTAAGTTGTTACACAGGTACAAGCAGCATGGCATCTTAAATGCCATCAGAAAAAAGCATGACGCGGGAGATTTTAATTGTAAAAACAAAATCAAATATGACTTTGACCTGAAAGCAAAACGCAACTCAATTAATATTGGAGAATTGTACAGTCAATCCTGATTATTATAATATGGGCACATGAACATAGCGATAAAGTTGTTTTATTTTATTTACGTCATTTGCCATACGCCCTTTTCCAGAACGACTTACAACTCAACTCAAGTCAACTTTATTTCTAAAGCGCTTTTCACAACAGACATTGTTTTAAAGCAGCTTTACAGAATTTAACAGTTAAGGTAAATGATTTGTGATGAGCAAAGGGGGGGTGAAGGGCTTTGCTCAAGGTCCCAGAAGTGGTAACAGGATTTGAACCTGTGACCTTCCAAACCAGTCCAATGACTTAACCACTGAGCTGCAACATCCTGTTTAGACTTGTTTAAAAACAAACATTGTTCTCACACATTTGGAAACTACATCAAAAATCCTCTACATTGTACAGACGAATGTACGAATGAGCTTTCTTTAAAATTTTAATAGTTATTTTCTTTTAATAAATTTATGGTTCTAATGTTTTATTCTCATTAATACATCTCACTCTACACACTTACAAAATGTAACAGTACAGATCATTAACTGTAGAAGAAACGACAAACTAAATCTTTACACCGTTGTAGAGTTTTTTTGGTTTGTTTCAGCCCAGAGATCTGGCGAACTAAACTGATGTCTATAAATAGAAATGTAGCTGAAAAGGAAATTTAGCTCATGAGTTTAAGCAGCCAATCAGAACAAACACTTGAAAACAAAGCTCTTGGTGTTGTCATCATCTGCTCACTTATCAGCAGCTCCACCTGAGGGTTGTTTCAGCTCTGAAGATGACACAACTGTGGATTCTTCTCTTATCTCTGAATATAATAAGTAAGTTTATTGAAAAAAAAAATTTTTGTCTTTTGAAAAATAATGTTAGCAGTTAGTATTGTCTTTTAGCTACTCTATTCTATTCTATTCTATTCTATTCTATTCTATTCTATTTTATTATTATTATTATTATTATTATTATTATTATTATTATTATTATTGCTGAATTATTTATTTATATATTTATTTTTGGTTGATAGATTTTTATTATTATATAGTATATACTAGTTTATTTTACTATATTTTATTATTATTATATATTTATTTAATTTACATTTTCTAGCTCAAGACGTGGATTCTTCCAGACCATCATTTCTATCCTTCATAACAGTGGAGTCTGGAGAGCGTCTTTCCATTAACTGCACATTTATAAACATTCTGAAGCATGAAAGTATTGTTTGGTACAAACAATTATTTGGAGAAATGCCTCAAAAAGTAGGAGAAAAATTAGCATTTAAGAAGGTCCCACATTTTTACCAGATCAGGATTAACAATGGAGTCGACTAATGATGGTGTTTCTCTGACAATTGCACATGTAAATAAAGATCATGGAGGACTTTACTACTGAGGAAGAATTGACTTGGATGTGGTTACATTATCTAATGGAACGTTCGTGTCTGTAACAGGTAAATAACTACATCTAAACTATTAGTAATCTGTTTGTACAGAACTCATGCAAACTGTTTAAACACTAACTGATGTCAGAAAATAAGTCAGAATATTCCAGAAAAATGTTTTATTTAGTATATTAAGTTATTTATCCAATTTAATCATTTGTGTATCTGAATTGTTTGTGTCATATTTCTGTAATTGGCAGTGTGTGAACAAGAATTGATTTATAAAATTATTGTAAGAATATTGTACTAAAATAGCATTCTTAGCAATGTAGATATTTTTTCTTATAAAAACAAACGATATTACAAAAAGATAAAGATATGAAAGAAATTCTCTTTTTTTCATTAATTTATTGCTTTGATTTGATCCTATATTTACTTATAATAAGTTGCATTAGAATTTTGGATTATGCATCGTTAAAATGTTAATTTTACAGACAGTGGAACAGAAAGGCTGAAATGAAACTGAAGAACAAAAACAATCATGTAGCCACTACTGTCCCTGTTTGTAGACATGTTAATATAACATTTCTAAATTCCCATGAGCAGGAGATGAAGATGTAAAAGTCTCAGTGTTCCAGAGCAGTGTGTCAGACTCGGTTCCTGCAGGAACATCAGTGACTCTGCAGTGTTCGGTTCTCTCTGAGAGCAGAGCAGCAGAACTCCAAGTGCTCTGGTTCAGAGCTGCTCCATCACAATCCCATCCTCAAATCATCTACACTCATCACAACAGCAGCCTTCAGTGTGAGAGCGAATCTTCTACACACACCTGTGTGTACAACTTGTCCAAGAACATCTTCAGCCTCAATGATACTGGAACTTACTACTGCGCTGTGGTCCTGTGTGGGAAGATCATTTTCGGGAACGGGACGCGAGTACAGCTGGAGAACCATCTAATATCAGGTTGGTTAAAAATGTGTTTCTCGTTTTACTAAAACAAATTTAGTCAATGTAAATGATCTGTATTATTATTTTGTTGTATACATTTTATATTACATGCTGAATATTTTCATGATGATATTTGTTGTTCTGCAGTGAGACCTGAAGTGATCTGTCTCACAGCAGTGGTGGTCGTGTGTGTGATTGTGAACTGCATTCAATCTTTTATTATCTGTCAAATGAGAAACTGTGAACAATCTGGAGGTGAGTCTCGATCACAGACTTGTCTTTTATTTTGACAAAATATTTAGTATTTTTGACATTGAATTCATATATTTACTAGTTCATAAATGATATCATGTATTATACCATATGTAACAAAAGAACGGATTCTTGAGATTTAAAAAAGTATGAGGTTTCATCAAAAAGTTTGGAGACAAAAAGTTTGGAGTCTGTTTGCAAAAAAGTGTTTTATTTATCTACGGTTACACACCATCAACTTCAACATAGTCCCCTTGCACAGCAATACAGTGCACCTAGTGTTCCTGCCACCTGTGGAACGTGTCCTGGAAGTCTCCTTTTCAAAGCATGTCAAGCACCTTCTGTGATTTGGTCTGGTTCTCCAGAATGGTGTAAAAATGGTGACCTTTGAGCTTCATCTTCAGGAAGAGGGCGAAGTTCACAGGAGCCAAATCTGGCGAGCATTGTGTGTGCAGAATTGAGATCATGTCAATTGTTCTCCGATCATCATGCACAAGTTGCTGAATGGTTTCATCATTTTTGGAGGTTGAGCACATTGATGGTCTTCTAGTGATGTTTTAATGCTTTTGAAGCGTACGCACCACTCAAAACACCCTGAACGACTCGCCGTATTGCCGTATTTCAAATGGATCTTATGTCAAACATCTCTGTGGCAGATTTGCCCACTTGTTCACCATGAGTAAATCACAGACATGGTAACACATGTGGGTCAGAATACACCAGTTACACCATTGGTCTCAAAACTTTTTTATAAAACCTTGTAATTTATGTATGTGGATATTATTTACTACATTAAAAAATTAATTTATTTCTAAATCATTATTGAAAAATGTGAACATGTTCTCTGCAGTCGGGCCTCAAAAATATCCTGTTATAAAGAAAACACCCGATCAGGTGAATCATCTTAATTTGCTCTTTACTCGTATTCTTGCATTTTTACTCATAAAAATCTAAAAGCTAAATTTCACTCTTATGATTCAGATTGCTGTGATCTAATACTAATATTTGTGTGTTGATTCCCACAATCTGTATGTTGAATCCTGCTGAATTGTGCTGCTGTACATTATAATAAGAAGAACACCAATGGAGTGATGAGAAAGAGAGAAGAATCCTGAAGATTATCTTTATACTGAAGTGTTATATGTTTCCTAGATCATATTTCTAATTTCATTTGTTTTTCATGTATTAATTAATTATGTTTGTAGGTTTTATTTTTAGAAGTAATGTTCATTGAAAAATATGCAGATGTACAATGATGATAAAACATTAGATGTGATGGTTAAAATTTAAAAAAGTGTCATTATTTTTGTGTTAACTTTCTTGTTCTTGTGGTTCAGTGCTCTAATGATGTGTGGAACAAAATCAGTTCTAGCTTTGTTAAATATTGTTAAATATTTGTGGGCTTTTTTGTGAGGCAACTTCAGAAGAGGCTTCTTTATGTGATGACGGCCTTCAAACTGACTTCTTGCAGTGTCGCTCTGATCACTGACAAACAGACTTTCTGCTTCTGCAACCTCTGAAGCTATTCTGGCAGAACTCACGTGTCTGTTTTATGAAGCAGCTTCTGCATCTGAAGCACAACATGAGGACTCGACTTCTTTGATGGACCCTTGAGAGGGCTATTCTGAGAGGAACCCATCTTGGAATACCTCTGTTTGACCCTGGCCACTGTACTGTATCTCAGTGTCAGGGTGGTTCTGATCTTTTAAACTAGCCAAATCTACCAGCATGTTCACAAATAAACATTTTACTGATCCAAATAAAAACGTCTTGAGAAAAACTTTTCTAATTAATATGATTATGTTTATATTCAAAAATAGAGAATATAAATGTGAATATTTGCTTCATCAAAAGGCGCGGTAAAAAAACCCAAAACAAAACAAAACAAAAAAAACTAAATCTTTACAGGTTGTGGAGGTTTTTGTGGCTCTTTTTCACCCCAGACTTCTGGTGAACTGAACTGCGGCTCATAAATAGAAACATAGCTGAAACGGAAATTATTCTCATGACTTTCAACAGCCAATCAGATGAAAGTCTCAAGAACAAAACCTTTGGTGTTGTCATCATCTGCTCACTTTTCAGCAGCTCCTTCTGAGGGTTGTTTCAGCTATGAAGATGAAACAACTGTGGATTTTTGTCTTATCTCTGAATATAATAAGTAAGTGTGGGTTATTTTAATTCTGGGTTTATGTATGAATAAATTTTTTTTCTTTCTGTTTTTATAAATTTTGTATTTTCTTTCTAGCCTCTGCTCAAGACGTCGATTCTTTCAGACCATCATTTCTATCATTCATCACAGTGAAGTCTGGAGAGCGTCTTTCCCTTAACTGTATATTTAAAAAACTTCCAATATCTGAAACTGTGGTTTGGTACAAACAAAAATTTGGAGAAATGCCTCAAAAAATCGGAGAAACATTAGCATTTAAAGAGGTCGAAATTTCCGCTGTTTTCATCAAGTTAGGATTTAAATTTTCTAGAACTGATGACGGCTTTCCTCTGACAATTCCACATATAAATAAAGATCATGGAGGACTTTATTTCTGTGGAAAAATTCACTTGGACACGCTCACATTATCTAATGGAACGTTCGTGTCTGTAACAGGTAAAAAACTACATCTATACTATTTGTAATCTATTTGTACAGTAAACATGCAAACTTTTTAAACACTAAATTTAACTGATGTCAGTAAAAAAAGTCTAGAAGGGTTTATTAAAGTAAATTTATAAAAAAAAAAGTAATTGTATTAATTTAATTAAATTGGCCTCTGTATCAGATTGATCTGTGATTTAAAAATGATTAATGACCTTAATAAAAAATAATATTTTAGTAATATAGCATGCATGTGTGTTTGTTAGGGTGTAACGGTACACAAAATTCACGGCTCGGCACGTACCTCGTTTTTACGTCCCGGTTTGGCTCAATTTCAGTTCAGTTTAGTACGAGCGAAAAAAAAAGCAAAACTTAACATTGCTTGTCATTTTTATTACTGCAGTTTATTATTAATAATGTTTCTGAACATCAACAGTTTACAAAAAAAAAAAAACAAATCTTTAATAAAAAATTATTGCTTGGTTAAATAATATATAAAATAATATTTAAATAAATGAAAATATTTTTAGAAAATATTTTGTGTTGGGCATCATTCAGGTAATACAGATGTGTATATATATATATATATATATATATATATATATATATATATATATATATATATATATATATGTGTGTGTGTGTGTGTGTGTGTGTGTGTGTGTGTGTGTGTGTGTTTGTGTTTTACATGTAATATTACATTTTCTAAAGATATGATCTTCTTAAATGTTCTACTTATTTCAGCATACCATAAACAAAAGTCTTCATTTCTTCCATCCTTCATTCATCCACTGCATCTTTATGCAGAATTGCCAGGATTTTCCACTTTTAAGAGAAATTCTTTAAATTGTACATAAAATGCTAAAGAATTTATTTGGCTAAACTGTGGTAAAAACGTTAGCGATAGCAGCGATTTTATGCGTGTGCACAAAAACTTTTCCTGCAGGAGCATCAGTGATTCTGCAGTTGCTCGATTCTCTCTGAGAGCAGAGCAGCAGAACTCCAAGTAAAATAGATTTAAATTTACTTAAATTAGAGACTAAAAAATATTTTATAAAACTCATGATCCAAAATCTCATTGGCTGCACAACAGAAGACACATTTTACAAAAATGCACTTATTTTAGAAATTATTGTTTTAATAAGTGCATCAGTATTTTAGATTATGCATCTTTACAATGTTAATTAAATAGAGAGTGGAACAAAAAGGCTGAAATTACATTCTGATTATTTTGGTCATAACAATAGACCTGTTTATTGGGAAAACGTCAGCTGAGATTTCACACTGTCTTTATTCCCCTGAGCAGGAGATGAAGATGTCAAAGTCTCAGTGAACCAGAGCAGTGTTTTGAACTCGGTTCTTGCAGGATCATCAGTGACTCTGCAGTGTTCGGTTCTCTCTGAGAGCAGAACAGCAGAACTCCAAATGCTCTGGTTCAGAGCTGCTCCATCACAATCCCATCCTCAACTCATTTACACTCATCACAACAGCAGCCTTCAGTGTGAGAGCGAATCTTCTACACACACCTGTGTGTACAACTTGTCCAAGAACATCTTCAGCCTCAATGATACTGGTACTTACTACTGCGCTGTGGTCCTGTGTGGGAAGATCATTTTCGGGAACGGAACACAAGTGCAGCTGGAGAACTACCTAAAATCTGGTTGGTTAAAAATGTGTGAATTTTATTTGGTGTTTTAATTAATTAAATTTAGACAATGTAAATGATCTGTATTGTTATTTTGTTGTATAAATTTTATATCACATGCTGAATATTTTCATGATGATATTTGTCGTTCTGCAGTGAGACCTGAAGTGATCTGTTTCACAGCAGTGGTGGTCGTGTGTGTGATTGTGATCTGCGTTCAAGCTTTTATTATCTGTAAAATAAGAAACTGTGAACAATCCGGAGGTGAGTCTCGATCACAGATTTGTCTTTTATTTTGACAAAATATTTTGTATTTTGGACATTTAATTTATATACTTCATGGTTTGTAAATTATATCATGTAGTATACTGTATGTAACAACAAAACAGACTGTTTAGATTTAAAAAAACCTACAAGATTTTAATCAAAAAGTTTTGAGACTCGCTCTGTTTCCACGACAGTACCGTATTTTCCAGACTATAAGCCGGAAAATACCCCACGCTTTGAACCCCACGGCTTAAACAACAAAACCGCTAATATATGTATTTTTCCTTGGTTTTTCCCGGTTTCACAAGATTCAATTAAAAAATCTGAGCCCCATAACATTAGGCCAATGAAATTACTGAACTGGTTCAGGTGAACCAATGAAACTCTTTATATTAAATCAGATGTGCTCTCACTGAATCAGGCCGCACCACATCATAAATATGGATGATGTTCCTCTGACGTTTGACCTGCCGCTCACTCGGACTGTCTACAGGAAATGCGAATCATTCGTCACGCTGAAAACAACCGGGCATAAACACACTTCACCTGTGTTCTGAGCTGCACGGCATCGGGAGAAAAGCATCACCGATGGTGATTTTTTAACGCACGACGATGCCAAAAGAAAAACTCTCGAGAGAAATAGTTGTGAAAGGAAGAAGGAAGACAGTGAACAATGACTTTCTTGGTAGGCTACTGTTTAGATACAAGCCGTGTAACAGACACTGTCTTTCATTAAAGCCTGTGTAAAGTTCAGTAGTTTCAGTGTAGACTGCTTATAGACAGGTGCGGCTTATTTATGTTCAAAATAAAAACCTTTATAAAATTCAGTGTGCGCGGCTTATATATGGGTGCGCTTAATAGTCCGGAAATTACCGTACTTTATTTATTTATAGTTTAACACTATCACATTCACAATCGTCCCCTTGCACAGCAATACAGCATTCCCAGTTTTCCTGCCACTTCTGTAATGTGTTCTAGAAGTCTGCTTTTCAAAGAATGTCAAACACTTTCTGCGAGTTGCGCCAGATCTTTACAATGGTGTCAATAGGATGACCTTTGAGCTTCATCTTCATCTTAGGGAAGAGGGCAAAGTTCGCAGGAGCCAAATCTAGAGAGAAGGGTGGGTTTGGAAGTGAGATCTTGTGGATTGTTCTCCGTTGTCCGGTTGTTGTCTTTCAGTGATGTTCTTCTGCTCTTGAAGTGCACGTGCCACTCAAAAAACCTCGAACGGCTCATTGCAGCATCGCTGTATTTCAAACGCATCTTATGTCAAACGTCTCTGTGGCAGATTTCACCAGTTTGTTGCAGTATTTCCCATTTGCTCTTTGTTCTAACTTGTTGTCCGTGAGTAAATCACAGACATGGTAACACATGTGGGTCAGAATACACCAGTTACAACATTAGTCTCAAAACTTTTTGATAAAACCTTGTAATTTATGTATGTGGATATTATTTACCACCTTTAAAATGCAGATTTTAATTTTTCTAAATCATTAACAAAAAATGTGAACATGTTATCTGCAGTCGGGCCTCAAAAATATCCTGTTATAAAGAAAACAGCCGATCAGGTGAATCATCTTAATTTGCTCTTTACTCGTATTCTTGCATTTTTACTTATAAAAAATCTAAAAGCTAAATTTCACTCTTATGATTCAGATTGCTGTGATCTAATACTAATATTTGTGTGTTGATTCCCACAATCTGTATGTTGAATCCTGCTGAATTGTGCTGCTGTACATTATAATAAGAAGAACACCAATGAAGTGATGAGAAAGAGAGAAAATCCTGAAGATTATCTTTATACTGAAGTGTTATATGTTTCCTAGATCATATTTCTAATTTCATTTGTTTTTCATGTATTTATTAATTATGTTTGTAGGTTTTATTTTTAGAAGTAATGTTTATTAAAAATATGCAGATGTACAATGATGATTGAACATTAGATGTGATGGTTAAAATGTAAAGTGTCATTGTTTTTGTGTTAACTTTCATTTCCTGTTCTTGTGGTTCAGTGCTCTAATGATGTTTGAAATAATTATATGTAAAAACTGATAATCCAAGAATAAAAAAAATAAAAAATACAAGCAAACAAAAACCTACAATAACTACTGGGTTTAATAAATGGCTTAAAATAAATGAAATGTTTGAGGTTTATTTATTTATTTATTTTCACTTATTAATTTACGTAATTAATTTGTAAAGCAATTAGCGGTTGCACCAAACATGCATTCATAAAATGTTTTGTCTCTATTCTTCAGACATGGGGGCCAATCCACAGGGTACCTCAGAATGAGCTGAGATGTATTGTATATTAATGCTTTACCAGAGCCTGGTTGATTGTGTACAGTATACAGGGTGAAGGTGAAGTGTGTGCAAGTGTGGAAGTACAGGAACATCTCTGCCTTTCTTGTCCAATAATTTTGTGATCATATTGGCTGACATTTCAGCTCTTACTGTGGAGTATATACAGTATGTATGTAGATGGTACAATAATATTGAATCTGTGTAAATAGGGAGGCATTGCTTAGGCCATCAACATCAGCTCTGTGTCCAAAATAATGTAAGAGAAGGGCAGGGCCTGATGTTAGGCCGGGGGGAACGGAGGCGGAAGCCATAGTAGGTTTTAACGCGTTTTAATGAGTGAACAGCAACAACAGCCGTGAGTGAGCGTGGAATGTGCAGGTACGTGGTATCCCCGAAAGGGGCGAGGTCCACATTGTCTGAAAGCGATACCAAATCACTGAGGAAATATCCGTGGTATGCCTAGAAGAGGCGAAGGCCACACGATGAGACAGAGTCCGAAAGTTCTCCTTGCATAACGTGGAGTAATGGACGAAGCCCTGAAAGGGCTAGGGCCTTAAGTAGGCCAGGTGGAATGAGGTTCAGGTGTTGGTAGTTAGTATGATGGAGAAGTGCTCCGTGCAGGCGGGGCGTAAGGGAGAGGTGAAGCCGGTGGCGCCCTGACACCGGCTACGTTTGGCCTGAAAGCAAAACACCACACATTTAATACAGGAGAATTGTACAGTCAATGCTGCTCATTGCTTTATAAACAAGTAAATAAAGTGCTTATTTTACTGCACATGCCAGTCAAACTCTAACAAAAGTAAGTGCACCCCTAACATTTTAACAACCATTTTATTATACAGTATGTTCTTAATGGAAAATACTATAGAAATAAAACTTGGATAGATTTTAACATTTGGTTTAGAGTCAATGTGCAGTTTATACAGCAGTACTGATTTACTGTCCTCTGAAAATAACAACATACAGCCGTTATTTTCTAAATAACTGGGAACAAAATGAGTACACCCTAAATGAACATGTCAATACTGTGGACAAAATGTCAATATTCTGTGTGAGCACCATCGTTATCCAGCACTGCATTAATCCTCCTGGGTATGGAATTCACTAGACCTGCACAGGTTTTTGCTGGGATCCTTTTCCGCTCTTCCATAATGACATCACATTGCTGCTGGATGTTAGCTGCATGGTACTTCTCCACTTTCTGCATGAGGATCCCCACAGGTGCTCAATAGGGTTCAGGTCTGGAGACATACTTAGCCACTCCTTCACCTTCACCTTCAGCTTCCTCAGCAAGGCAGTTTTAATGTGTGTTTGGATTCGTTATTATGTTGAAAAACAATGGAATCCATGTTTTCCTCAATGCACCACAGCTCCCCAGTACCAGCAGCACTCATGCAGCCCCAGACTATGATGTTGCCAAATGTTTGTGGGCTTTTTTGTGAGCCACCTTCACAAGAGGCTTCTTTCTGGCATGACGGCCTGCAAACCGACTTCTTGCAGTGTTGCTCTGATCACTGACAAACAGACTTTCTGCTTCTGCAACCTCTGAAGCTATTCTGGCAGAACTCATGTGTCTGTTTTATGTAGCAGCTTCTGCATCTGAAGCACAACATGAGGACTTGACTTCTTTGATGGACCCTTTAGAAGGCTGTTCTGAGGGGAACCCATATTGGAATACCTCTGTTTGACACTGGCAACTGTACTGTATCTCAGTGTCAGGGTGGTTCGATCTTCTAAACCAGCCAAATCTACCAGCATGTTCACAAACATTTTACATATATAAAAAAAAACATCTTGAGAAAAACTTTTCTAAGTAACATGTTTACGTTATATTTAAAAATAGAGAATTTAAATTTAGATATTTGCTACATCAAAAGTCGCAGTAAAAAACAAAAATAAACTACATTTTAACACCTTGTAGAGGTTTTTGTGGTTCTTTTGCACCCCAGACTTCTGGTGAACTGAACTGCAGCTCATAAACAAAACTTATCTGACTTATCTGAAATAAATTTAGCTCATGACTTTCAACAGCCAATCAGATGAAAGTCTCGAGAACAAAACCTTTGGTGTTGTCATCATCTGCTCACTTTTCAGCAGCTCCTTCTGAGGGTTGTTTCGCTATGAAGATGAAACAACTGTGGATTTTTGTCTTATCTCTGAATATAATAAGTAAGTTCATGTTTCAGTTTTGTGTTTATGTATATATTCAAATTCTTTCTTTCTTTCTTTCTTTCTTTCTTTCTTTCTTTCTTTCTTTCTTTCTTTCTTTCTTTCTTTCTTTCTTTCTTTCTTTCTTACTTTCATTCTTTCTTTCTTTCTTTCTTAATTGTTTTTTTTTTGTTTCTAGCCTCTGCTCAAGATGTCGATTCTTTCAGACCATTATTTCTATCATTCATCACAGTGAAGTCTGGAGAGCGTCTTTCCCTTAACTGTACATTTAAAATCCTTCAAAAGTCTGAAACTGTGGTTTGGTACAAACAAAAATTTGGAGAAATGCCTCAAAAATTAGCAGAAAAAGGAGCATTTAAAGAGGTAAAATTTTTCCCCGTTTTCATCAAGTTAGGCTTTAATCCGACTGATGATGGCTTTTCTCTGACAATTCCACATATAAATAAAGATCATGGAGGACTTTATTTCTGTGGAAGAATTGACTTGGACGTGCTCACATTATCTAATGGAACGTTTGTGTCTGTAACTGGTAAAAAACTACATCTATACTATTTGTAATCTATTTGTACAGTAAACATGCTAACTTTTTAAACACTATATTTAACTGATGTCAATGAAAAAGTCTAGAAGAGTTTATTAATTATATTTATTTAAAAAATGTTGTGTTATTAATTTAATTAAATTGGCCTCTGTATCAGATTGATCTGTGATTTAAAAATGATTAATGATCTTAATAAAAAATAATATTTTAGTAATATAGCATGTGTGTGTGTTTGTTAGGGTGTAACGGTACATAAAATACACGGCTCGTTTTTACGTCCCGGGTGGCTCAATTTTAGTACAGTTTAGTACGAGCGAAAAAAAACATAACATTGCTTAGCGTTTTTATTACTGCAGTTTATTATTATAAATTTTTCTGAACATCAACAGTTTACAAAAAAAAAAAGAATACATTTTTAATGAAAAATCGTTGCTTGTTTAAATAATATATAAAATAATATTTTAATAAATGGAAAAATTTTATACAATTTTAAATGTTTTGGGCCTCATTCAGGGTAATAAAAATGCGTATATAAGGGTGTGTGTGTTTTACATGTAATATTACATTTTCTAAAGATATGATCTTCTTAAATGTTCTACTTATTTCAGCATACCATAAACAAATGTTTTCATTTCTTCCATCCTTCATTCATCCACTGCATCTTTATGCAGAATTGTCAGGATTTTCCACTTTTAAGAGAAATTCTTTAAATTGTACATAAAATGCTAAAGAATTTATTTGGCTAAACTGTGGTAAAAACGTTAGCGATAGCAGCGATTTCATGCGTTTGCACAAAAACTTTTCCTGCAGGAGCATCAGTGATTCTGCAGTTGCTCGATTCTCTCTGAGAGCAGAGCAGCAGAACTCCAAGTAAAATAGATTTAAATTTACTTAAATTAGAGACTAAAAAATATTTTATAAAACTCATGATCCAAAATCTCATTGGCTGCACAACAGAAGACACATTTTACAAAAATGCACTTATTTTTAGCAATTTATTGTTTTAATTTAATCCAATTTTTTATTATTAGTAGGTGCATCCGTATTTTAGATTATGCATCTTTACAATGTTATTTATATAGAGAGTGGAACAAAAAGGCTGAAATTACATTCTGATTATTTTTGGTCAAGACAATAGAACTGTTCATTGGGAAATCCTCAGCTTTAATTTCACACTGTCTATATTCCCCTGAGCAGTTGATGAAGATGTAAAAGTCTCAGTGTTCCAGAGCAGTGTGTCAGACTCGGTTCCTGCAGGAGCATCAGTGACTCTGCAGTGTTCGGTTCTCTCTGAGAGCAGAGCAGCAGAACTCCAAGTGCTCTGGTTCAGAGCTGCTCCATCACAATCCCATCCTCAAATCATTTACACTCATCACAACAGCAGCCTTCAGTGTGAGAGCGAATCTTCTACACACACCTGTGTGTACAACTTGTCCAAGAACATCTTCAGCCTCAATGATACTGGTACTTACTATTGTGCTGTGGTCCTGTGTGGGAAGATCATTTTCGGGAACGGGACACGAGTACAGCTGGAGGATGATCTAATATCTGGTTGGTTAAAAATATTATTTGTAATTTCAATACAATAAATTAAGTCATTGTAATTCATGTGTATTGTTGTTTGTTGCATAGATTTATAGCTGTTATATCACATGTGCTGTAGATATTCTTGATGGAATTTGTTGTTCTGCAGTGAGACCTGAAGTGATCTGTCTCACAGCAGTGGTGGTCGTGTGTGTGATTGTGATCTGCGTTCAAGCTTTTATTATCTGTAAAACGAGAAACTGTGAACAATCTGCAGGTGAGTCTCGATCACACTGAAGTGCAATCTTTTGGTTTGTCTTTTATTTTATGTATATTTTGTACAATATTGAATTTTTGGAGTTATATTTTAAAAACTTCCAGGTTTATGAATAATTATCTCATATAGTATACAGTATCATAAGAAACAACCAAACAGTAATTTATGTGAATTGGATAAAACCTGTTGGATTTTATTTACTACCTTAAACGTGCAGATTTGAATTTTTCTAAATCACCAATTAATAGAGACTAAATCAATTTCTCTACAGTGAGACCTCAAAAAGATTCAGTTATAAAGAAAACACCTGATCAGGTAAATCATCTTAAATGGGTTCTACCACTTTTCTGATTCACTTATTAGTAATAATAATAATAATAATAATAATAATAATAATAATAATAATAAAAGCTAGAATTTCCCCTTATGATTCAGACATCTGTGATTTAATACTAATGTTTGTATGTTGACTCCCACAGGGTGGTGATGCAGTAGAGCTGAATTACGCTGCTTTACATTTCAATAAGAAAAACACCAAAAGAGTGAAGAGAAAGAAAGAAAACCCTGGAGATTGTGTTTATTCTGAAGTATCACATGTTACCTAGATCATATTTCTAGTTTCAATAAGCTTTTATTTATAAATGTGTTTTTTGTAAAGTATAATTTAAAGAAGTTGGGGTTTATTAAACATCTTCAGATGTTCACTAAAAAGTCTCATTTTTTCTGTGGGAACTGCTTGAGGATCCCCACAGGTGGTCAATAATGGTCAGGTTTGAATACATACTTGGCCACTGCCTCATCTTCACCTTCAGCTTCCTCAGCAAGGCAGTTTTAATGTTAGCAGTGTGTTTGGATTTGTTATTATGTTGAAAAACAATGGGATCCATGTTTCCCTCAATGCACCACAGCTCCCCAGTACCAGCAGCACCCCTGCAGCCCCAGACTATGATGTTGCCAACTGTTTTTGGGCTTTCTTGTGAGCCACCTTCAGAAGAGGCTTCTTTCTGGGATGACGGCCTGCAAACTGACTTCTTGCAGTGTTGATCTGATCACTGACAAGCAGACTTTCCTGCTTCTGCAACCTCTGAAGCAATTCTGGATCTTCTGCATCTAAAGCACAGCATGAGGACATAACTTCTTTGATGGACCCTTGAGAGGCCTGTTCTGAGAGGAACCCATCTTGGAAATCCTCTGTTTGACCCTGGCCACTGTACTGTATCTCAGTGTCAGGGTGGTTCTGATCTTCTAAACCAGCCAAAGCTACCAGCATGTTCACAAATAAACATTTTACCGATCCAAATAAAAACATCTTGAGAAAAACTTTTCTAAGTAACATGTTTATGTTTATATTTAGGATTGAAGAATCTAAATGTAGATATTTGCTTCATCAAAAGTCGCGGTAAAAAAGAAAATACCTAAATCTTTACAGGTTGTGGAGGTTTTTGTGGTTCTTTCATCCCCCCAGACTTCTGGTGAACTGAACTGCGGCTCATAAAAAAAAAAAACTTAGCTGAAACGGAAATTAGGCTCATGACTTTCAACAGCCAATCAGATGAAAGCCTCGAGAACAAAACTTTTGGTGTTGTCATCATCTGCTCACTTTTCAGCAGCTCCTTCTGAGGGTTGTTTCGCTATGAAGATGAAACAACTGTGGATTTTTGTCTTATCCCTGAATATAATAAGTAAGTGTGGGTTATTTTAATTCTGGGTTTATGTATATATGAAATTTTTTTTTCTTTCTGTCTTTATTAGTTTTTTTATTTTCTTTCTAGCCTCTGCTCAAGACGTCGATTCTTTCAGACCATCATTTCTATCGTTCATCACAGTGAAGTCTGGAGAGCGTCTTTCCCTTAACTGCACATTTAAAAAACTTCCAATATCTGAAACTGTGGTTTGGTACAAACAAAAATTTGGAGAAATGCCTCAAAAAATCGGAGAAACATTAGCATTTAAAGAGGTCGAAATTTCCGCTGTTTTCATCAAGTTAGGATTAAATTTTTCTAGGACTGATGACGGCTTTCCTCTGACAATTCCACATATAAATAAAGATCATGGAGGACTTTATTTCTGTGGAAAAATTCACTTGGACGTGCTCACATTATCTAATGGAACGTTCGTGTCTGTAACAGGTAAAAAACTACATCTATACTATTTGTAATCTATTTGTACAGTAAACATGCAAACTTTTTAAACACTATATTTAACTGATGTCAGTAAAAAAAAGTCTAGAAGAGTTTTTTAATTATATTTATTTAAAAAATTAATTTTATTAATTTAATTAAATTGGCCTCTGTATCAGATTGATCTGTGATTTAAAAATGATTAATGACCTTAATAAAAAATAATATTTTAGTAATATAGCATGTGTGTGTGTTTGTTAGGGTGTAACGGTACACAAAATTTATGGTTTGGCAAATACCTCGTTTTTACGTCACAGTTTGGCTCAATTTCAGTACAGTTTAGTACGAGCGAAAAAAATTTAAAACATAACATTCTTGTCGTTTTTATTACTGCAGTTTATTATTAATAATGTTTCTGAACATCAACAGTTTACAAAAAAAAACAAAAAACTAATTTTTTATAAAAAAATTGTTGCTTGCTTAAATAATATATAAAATAATATTTTAATAAATGAAAAAAATGTGATAAAATATTTTATGTATTGGGAGTCATTCAGGCAATACAGATATGTGTATAAGTGTGTGTGTGTGTGTGTGTGTGTGTTACACCATAAAACAAAAGTCTTCATTTCTTCCATCCTTCATTCATCCACTGCATCTTTATGCAGAATTGCCAGGATTTTCCACTTTTAAGAAAAAATCTTTAAATTGTACATAAAATGCTAAAGAATTTATTTGGCTAAACTGTTGTAAAAACGTTAGCGATAGCAGCGATTTCATGCGTGTGCACAAAAACTTTTCCTGCAGGAGCATCAGTGATTCTGCAGTTGCTCGATTTTCTCTGAGAGCAGAGCAGCAGAACTCCAAGTAAAATAGATTTAAATTTATTTAAATTAGAGACTAAAAAATATTTTATAAAACTCATGATCCAACATGTGAAGAGTTTTATTGGCTGCACAATAGAAGAAAATTTTACAAACATCTACTTATTTTTAGCAATTGATTGTGTTGATTTAATAAATTTTTTGCAGATTATTAGGTGCATCAGCATTTTAGATTTTACATCTTTACAATGTTAATTACAAAGAAAGTGGAACAAAAAGGTTGAAATTACATTGTGAATATTTTTGTCAAGAACAAAAACAATCCTGTAGCCACATCTGTCCCTGTTTAAGAACATGTTCATTTAAATGTTCCTGTTTATCAAAAACAATAGAACTGTTCATTGGTAAAACTTCAGCTGAGATTTCACACTGTCTTTATTCCCCTGAGCAGGAGATGAAGATATAAAAGTTTCAGTGAACCAGAGCAGTGTTTTGAACTCGGTTCCTGCAGGAGCATCAGTGACTCTGCAGTGTTCGGTTCTCTCTGAGAGCAGAGCAGCAGAACTCCAAGTGCTCTGGTTCAGAGCTGCTCCATCACAATCCCATCCTCAACTCATTTACACTCATCACAACAGCAGCCTTCAGTGTGAGAGCGAATCTTCTACACACACCTGTGTGTACAACTTGTCCAAGAACATCTTCAGCCTCAATGATACTGGTACTTACTACTGCGCTGTGGTCCTGTGTGGGAAGATCATTTTCGGGAACGGAACACGAGTACAGCTGAAGGATGATCTAAACTCTGGTTGGTTAAAAATTTTATTTGTGGTTTCAGTAAAATAAATGTCAATGCAATTCATGTGTGTGGTTATTTTGTGCATAGATTTATAGCTGTTATATCACATGTGCTGTAAATATTCATGATGGAATTTGTTGTTCTGCAGTGAGACCTGAAGTGATCTGTCTCACAGCAGTGGTGGTCGTGTGTGTGATTGTGATCTGCGTTCAAGCTTTTATTATCTGTAAAACGAGAAACTGTGAACAATCTGGAGGTGAGTCTCGATCACACTGAAGTGCAATCTTTTATTTTACGTAAATTTTGTACAATATTGAATTTTTGGAGTTTTATTTTACATACTTCCAATTAATTGCATAATTTAATATACAGTATCATAAGAAACATCAAAACAGACTTTTACATTTTTGAAAAATGTAATTCATGTGAATTGGATAAAACCTGTTGGATTTTATTTACTACTTAAAACATGCAGATTTGAATTTTTCTAAATCACTAATTAATAGAGACTAAATCAATTTCTCTACAGTGAGACCTCAAAAAGATTCAGTTATAAAGAAAACACCTGATCAGGTAAATCATCTTAAATGGGTTCTACCACTTTTCTGATTCACTTATTAGTAATAATAAAAAAAAAAAAAAAAAAAAAAAAAAAAAAAAAAATAATAATAATAATAATAATAATAATAATAATAATAATGAAAGCTAGAATTTCCTCTTATGATTCAGACAGATGTGATGTAATACTAATGTTTGTATGTTGACTCCCACAGGGTGGTGATGCAGTAGAGCTGAATTACGCTGCTTTACATTTCAATAAGAAGAATACCAAAAGAGTGAAGAGAAAGAAAGAAAACCCTGAAAGATTGTGTTTATTCTGAAGTGTCACATTTCACCTAGATCATATTTCTAGTTTCAATAAGCTTTTATTTATAAATTATTTTTTTCGTAATGTTTATTTTAAAGAAGTGAGGTTCATTAAACATCTCCAGATGTTCTCTAAAAAGTTGTTCTCTAATTCTTTCTGTGGGAACTTTTATTTCCTGTTTTAGTTCTTGAACTGTTTTAATGATGTTCAAAATAAAATCAACACTAGCTTTGTTAAATATGTTTGTTGTCTTTATGTTCAACATCATTATATATATATATATATTGATTCTCCATGTTTTTTTAATTAATACTAAAAAAATATTAAATGCACCATTAAAGGTTCTGTGTAAATAATGCGTCTAAAGTGACTTGCTGTAAATAAAATTAAATGTTTGTGCATTATTATTTAAATGTACTTTTACTTATTTATTTGCTTACTTCGTAAAGCAATTAGCAGTTGCACAGTAGACTAAACGCTTTGGGAACGGGTGTCCAAACGTAGACTTTTATGGTGGAAGGAGCCAACCCTGTTCCTGAAGGAATTCCAGTACTGAACCAAAGTGGCAGTTGGTGCTGATTGCACCATGCCACGAACAGGCGTCATCTAGAGGTGAACGACCTCCTGTTGGAGGGACTGGAGATGCCTCACAGCTCTGGGTGGGGGTGGACCATTGTGCCCTCTGCCTGAGAGAGGAGATCCCTCCATGGGGCCACCAGGAAGAGACGGACTCCATCCGGGCATACTCTTTCCATAACTCCTGGGAGCCACTCATGACCACTCTGCATACCGTGAGTGATGCATCCGTTGTTAGTGTTATGTGACAACCAGGATCTCCTAGCACGAGCCCTGAGCCAGGAACCCAGGATCTCTCCACACATGTAAGGCACATAGGGCTCACCAAGTGACCTTGATTCTATGGAGCGGAAGATATCTCATGTGCAGGAGGCAAAGTGGAACCACGATGGATACTGCTGACATCAGCCCCAACAGTCTCCAGATCCACTGCACAGCGGAGATGTGTAAGCATTGCCCACCAGTGGCCACGTATTTTGAAGGGGTTTGGTGGGCAGTGCTGGGATTTTCAGGGACGATGAGACACTCACGGAGAGATAGATGGCCATTGTCTCTTCAACCTGGGGCTCCAACCTGTAACCGCACTCTTTCAGTCCAACAATGATTAAGAAAAAGAAACTCTAGTTTTCTGACTTGCTTTAATTCAATTTTTGTCTGATTTTTTTAGGACATTTACCACTTACCATTCAGACAAACACACACAGAGTGCTTCATGAACAAACAGAAGCTGGCGCCTGCTTCACTCCATGTGCTTTTAGAGCTTCTTGGTCATTCAGTCATCTTCAGGTCATACATTAAGAAAAAACACAGCAAATTTGCCACCAAAATCACTTTAATTTACCCCAGACTGCTGTGGAGACGAGCTCTCACTGTCCACTGTCACTTTTGTTTTCTTTAAATATTACTATATCTCCATTAGTCAATATAGAAATATTTAACAAAATAATAATAATAATAATAATAAATGGTCCTTTATTATATAATAGTGCAACCAATTATAATATTTAATATAATTTGAATGATTGGAACTATTGCTTAAAGTTGCTTTTTTTTTTACTCTCTGTTTGTGGTGCAGTTTGATGCTTGGATTCAGGATCAGTACACTGCACAAAGATGTTTACACATTTTTTCTCATACACATGAAATCTTTTGGAGGAAAACCTTTTTAAGTCACATTTTTATGTTTATATTTTAAAATAGAGATTAAAAATCATACAGGTTGTAGAGGATTTTGTTGCTCTGCTTCGCCGCAGACTTCTGTTCAACTAAACTATAGTTCATACATAGAAACGGAGCTGAAAGGGAAATTTGGCTCATGACTTTAAACAGCCAATCAGATGAAAGTATTGAGAACAAAACTCACTTTACAGCAGCTCCATCTGAGGGTTGTTTCAGCTCTGAAAATGACACAACTGTGGATTCTTCTCTTATATCTGAATATAATAAGTAAGTTTAATGAGAAAAAGTTTATCAAATTAAAAGTAATGTTAGCTGTTGTACTGTCTCTTAGTTATTCTCTGAATGTATTATTTTATTTCATTTTTTCAGATTTTCCAGCTTCAGCTCAAGAAGTGGATTCTTCCAGACCACTATTTCTATCATTCATCACAGTGAAGTCTGGAGAGCGTTTTTCACTTAACTGCGCATTTATAAACATTCAGAAGACTGGAAGTGTCGTTTGGTACAAACAAAAATTTGGAGAAATGCCTCAAAAAGTGGGTGAAAAATTGGAGTATAAGGAGGTCAAAGTTTCCCCCATTTTCAACAGATCAGGATTTACAATGGAGTCGACTGATGAAGGTGTTTCTTTGACTATTCTACATATAAATAAAGATCATGGAGGACTTTACTACTGTGGAAATATTTACCTGGACAATCTTACATTTTCCAATGGAACGTTCGTGTCTGTAACAGGTAAAAAACTACATTAATACTATTAGTAATCTGTTTGTACAGTTCACATGCAAACTGTTTCAATACTATATTTAACCAATGGCAATAATTAAGTTTGTATATTTTATTGTACAAATTTACATCATTTATTTTATTTTATGTATTAATTAATTTACTTAATTTAGTTCAATTGGCTTCTGTATTGAAATGATCTGTATTACATTTTTGTATTTGACAGTGTGATTTAAAACTGATTTGTGACTTTTTGAAAAATAATATTCTACTAATATAGAATTCTTAACAATGGGCAACTTTGAAGATAGCGGCATATAAAAGCATATTTTATCTGCAGATTAAAAAAAAAAAAAAACTGAATGTCATTAATTGTGGATGTGCATATTTGCTTTGTACAAATATGTATGATTGGTCACACTGTGAGAGGAGAACTAGAAGTTTTGCTTTGCTCTTGCGTCCAGAAACAGTTTGTGAATTAAACCCATGTATAATATGGAATATTGTACTTTATGCAATTTATAGCTTTGATTTAATCCCATTTTTGATCATTCTAAGGCACGTCAGCATTTTAGATTATGCATATTTACAATGTAATTAAATAGAGTGATAAAAAAAATTACACTGAGAAGATTTTTGTCAAGATCTAATACAATCCTGTAGCCACTCCGTGTTTAAAAACATGTTAATGCAAATGTTCCTGTTTTTCTAAGACAACTCTTTATTGGTAAAACCTAATCTGAGATCTCAAACTTTCTTTATTCCTCTGAGCAGGTGATGAAGATGTAAAAGTCTCAGTGTTCCAGAGCAGTGTATCAGACTCGGTTCCTGCAGGAGCATCAGTGACTCTGCAGTGTTCGGTTCTCTCTGAGAGCAGAGCAGCAGAACTCCAAGTGCTCTGGTTCAGAGCTGCTCCATCACAATCCCATCCTCAAATCATTTACACTCATCACAACAGCAGCCTTCAGTGTGAGAGTGAATCTTCTACACACACCTGTGTGTACAACTTGTCCAAGAACATCTTCAGCCTCAATGATACTGGTACTTACTACTGCGCTGTGGTCCTGTGTGGGAAGATCATTTTCGGGGAACGGAGCACGAGTACAGCTGGAGAACAATCTAAACTCTGGTTGGTTTAAAAGAGTGTGAATGTTATTTGGGGATTTAATAAAACAAATGTATTTAATGTAATTTATATGTAATGTAAATTTGTTGTATGATTTTATAGATATTTTATCACATGTGCTGTAAATATTCATGATGATATTTGTTGTTCTGCAGTGAGACCTGAAGTGATCTGTCTCACAGCAGTGGTGGTCGTGTGTTTGATTGTGATCTGCGTTCAAGCTTTTATTATCTGTAAAATGAGAAACTGTGAACAATCTGGAGGTGAGTCTCGATCACAGACTTTTATTTTATTTTGACAAAATATATTGCATTTTTAGATTTTTAATTTTATATCTAATTTATATACTTCCTAGTTTTTGAATTATATCATGTATTACACCTTTGAATCAACAGAACAGACTTTTAGATCTTAGTAAAATAGTCATTTATGTGACTCAGATGAAACCTAATTAATTTTATTTACTACTACAGAAGTGCAAACAACTTTTTGGTTTGTCTTATATTTAATGTAGATTCCACACAAAATCTACTCCATTAGAGGCTTCATATAGTTTTAAGTTTATGAATTATATCATCATCCATTTTACCATGTACATTTACCATGTAGAACAGAACAAACTTTACACAAAACACACTTTTACATTTTAGAAAATTTTAATTCATGTGCCTGATATAAAACCTGTTGGATTTTATGTGCTACCTTAAACATGCAGATTTGAATATTTCTAAAACATTGACTAATAATGTGGCTAAAAAAATCTCTACAGTGAGACCACAAAAAGATTCAGTTATAAAGAAAACACCTGATCAGGTAAATCATCTGAAATTGTTCTTATTCTTACTCTTATACTCATTTAAAAAAACTAAAAGCTAAATTTATCTTATGATTCAGACATCTGTGATTTAATACTAATGTTTGTATGTTGACTCCCACAGGGTGGTGATGCAGTAGAGCTGAATTACGCTGCTTTACATTTCAATAAGAAAAACACCAAAAGAGTGAAGAGAAAGAAAGAAAACCCTGGAGATTGTGTTTATTCTGAAGTGTCACATGTCACCTAGATCATATTTCTAGTTTCAATAAGCTTTTATTAAAAAAAAGTGTTCTCTTTGTAATGTTAATTTATTTGACTTCATTTTGTCAAATGTATTAATAAATAAATAAATAAATAAATAAATAAAACAACTTTAATTGGATGTTATTTGTAACTGGGGGGAGTAGATTTTAATAGTGGTAACTAAATGTTTGTGTATTATTTATTTATTTATTTATTCATCTATTCATTTTACTTATTTTTTGAAAAGCAGTTTTACAATAGAGCAAACAAAGAAGAAATCACATTACAGAATACATTACAGTTTCTTAAATAATAATAATAATAATAATAATAATAATAATAATAATAATAATAATAATGATGATGATGATGATGATGATGATGATGATGATGATGATGATGATGATAATGATGAATCAGCAAACCACACCAGGCCAAAAAAAAAAAATGTAAAGCTGAATTTCACCACAAACATATTAAAAAGCTTTAACATTGCAGGTGTTTAAACCTTGATCATGACCCAGATTGAACTTGATGCTCTCATTATATACAGTAGATGTGGGTAATATTAAAAACAGGAATCGTAGTTTGTAACCGGCGTGTTTGTAGTCCACAGTGGAGTCTGGGAAATGGAGTTTGGTAAAGTAAATCATGTTTGTTTTCTTATACATATTTGTACAAATTCACTTGTACTCCAGCAGAGTTTATTGTGCGGTGCTTCTTTACACCAATATACAGAAAAACACATATGAATGAACTCAAAAAACAATCAGTTTCAAAACATATTTGAGTAATATTTGATATTGTTAAATTTTTTTATGCATAATTAAAAATTTTTTATAAAACTTATAAAAATCATTCAAATGTACAAACTAAATTCTTTAATCATGTGTTCAGAACAAAAACTTGTACTCATTTACATTTCATCAAACATACAGTTGTGTCTCACATCAGTATACACACAATCCTCCGATAATCCAGTTTTCCTTTTCTCAGCTTTGGCTTTCCTTTTGGCGAATTGTAAAGCTGCATAGGTCAGCACTTTATCTTCAGAATCCTGGAAATTAAATAAAGATAAAAATCAAATAAATTAGCTTTTAAACTGAAAACATTGACTGAGTAAAACAAAACACATTATAAACATGGAACTGGACATCTATAGACAATAGAGAATCACTCATACTGCATATAACAGTCTAAAATACACTTTAAATGATGTCTGTGAGGATTTTACTGTAGGTTTTACTGTAACAACCCCAGAGAATGAGAGGAGGGGAAAGTGTATAGACATATTAAAGGGGTAACAATAAACCAATAGATTATCCTAATGACCTTCCCTTTCTTCTAACACCTCCCTCCCCACTCTCATCTCCCCATTGTTCTCTTAATGAGGCTATTCAGGGAAGGGAGGACCCTTGAGGAAACCTGGCAACTACTCTCAGGCTGAAAAACTGCTCGGATGTCGGATGAGTAGTCAAACGTTTCGATTTAACCAGATAAAGTCTAGTTCAAATGACTCCAGACACTATACAGTATGTTCTATTTTCTGACACACGTACCTGCTGCATTTCTGGAGAATCTTCTACAGATGTGTTCACTATTCATATAGAAAAGCCCAAGTTTTTCCATTTTGAAATAACTAAAGAGAAATAATTAATTTTGATGACTAAAGCACTTACCCTGATCACATTTGCTTCTCCTCAGTAAGAAATAAGTGAGACAGAAAATCAGAAGCACACATAAACCCAAAGCTGATCCCAACCCGAGCACCGTCCAATGTAGAGATCTGTTCATTTCTAATACTGTAATTTCACCACATGATGTTTACTTTAGTTCAAATGATCTTATGGGCAAAGATTGCATAATGAATCAAAAATAATACATTTACAGTCAATTGATTTATAAGACATCTTACCCGGTTTCTCTTGTGTGTTCATGTTAGTGGTGTTTTCATGTAGTGTTGGTTCACACACCACTGAATTATCATACACAGCTGGTTTAGATGAAATAACAACATTCCCTGAATAAATGTGTGGAAATCAGTAATGGATTTTATGTAGTCTGTTCTTTAATAAAAACATTCATCACAATTCACTTAAAAATAAATACATGTATTAAAAACCCCTATTAAAAAAAACAACATTAAGAATTCTAGTTCTAATAATAATGATATTTACAGTATATAATTAAATATATATAATCATTCTAATAACTAATTTTTAACTATTATTGCTGAAGCATATCTTTTTTCACAATTTCATTCTAATTGTGATGAAGAAAAGCTCATGACTTCAAAAAAGGTGCAAAATAAAGTTAAATGTTAAACCTACCTTTAATCTTCAAATAAGTCCCGTCTCCAAACACTATGTTGGGGGATGTGAGTGCACAGTAGTACATGGCTTCATTAGACTGAATGGTTTTTGAAATCATCGTATTGAAACAACTTCCATGTGTCTCTATTCGTAAACGAGAATTTTGCGAATCCATAGAAAATGTTTGATCGTCACTTTTGTATACCATGACCATAGTCTCGGGTTTTTTTCTTTTTTGTTGCTTAAACCAGACAATTAACCCGACTATTTCTTTAGAAACACAACAGCGCAGAGTAGCCGAGTCTCCGATATCCACACTGAGCTCTTTATCAGGCTGATAAACTGGGGACTGTGTGAGCGATTGTGCAGAAACCCAGCATCCACCAGGTTCTACTGCATCTAGAATTAAACAATATATATATTGTTACATTAAAGATTAGTACATTATAGAGATAACATCATACTTTTTTCTATAATGACAAAAAAATTGTGTTTACACATTTTTCAATACATCAAGTAAGTTGGAAAATATCGACTTATTACTTACTCATGAAGATAAGGTTTAAAATTAAAATCCGGAATCCAGTCATTTTTAATTTCTCAGAAATTCTACAGTGTTTGTATCTCAATCTCACGAGAATATGAATGCACTCGAATCCTGAAGTCATATTTATACTATAGGCGAACTGTACTGTACTGAACACGCCCAGAATATGATGTGAAGTGTATTGTACTCTGACCTACATTTTTTTTCCATATTTGTGTTTCAGTGTTTCACACAAACATATTGTCACAAAGACGTTATGACAGAATGGAAAATGTGGTTTAATTGTACACTGATGTTTATCTGCATAAACATTTAACATCTCAGTGTTTATTGTATCACTCGAACTTATTCACCTTCAGTGTATTCTGCTGAAGTAATAATTTTTTTTATAGCAATTATTCCTTTTGCATTGGCTTAGATACAAACATCTAAAATAAAATATATAATAATGCAAAATTGATCAAATCAATATAAACTTTTTACCTTATTTTGGTTTTATTTACATAGTGATTATAGTTCATACAGTGTTTTATAGACTAATTGCACATTTATTATACTTATAGTTGATCTATAATTTAACAACATTAGAACCAGAGTATTTTTTTCATTAACAGCATTTGGCATACCTCCTTAGATAACTGAGCAGTTGAGGGCAGACCCCCGCAGTGGCCACTTGGTGGTGCTGAGATTTGAACTTGTGACCTTCTGGTTGAGGGTGCAATGCCTTACCAGTAAGTCACCCCTTTAGTAGTTTCCATAACTCTACTGTACCTAAATGCATGAAATATCAGTGATTATATGTTTTTCACTGTATTGTTTGATATTAGAATGTGTCTGTAGACCTGATTACTGTGTGTAATTACTGTGTGTAATCATACAGCCTGCTTTGGTGAACTCATTTCCTGTCCACAGTGGCTTTATAAACCATATTTAAGAATCTGTTTGATACACAGTTTACATGGTTTATTATAACAGTATAAATTTACACTTGTTTGAATGCAGCAGTACATTTCTGTAGCAGTCAATTGGAAATGTGCTTTTCAGAGCTCTTACTTAACAGCAGCAGGCCATTGCACATCCAGAGAGCTCCAAACCATCATTTTTTTCTCAAGATCCATCACAATATGATCTCTGAAGTTCTGTGGAAGTTCTTTGATGGTGCATGTAAAAAAAAGTGTATACCTTAAAAAAAAAAAACATTTAGAATTGTTAAACCACAAGTGAAAACCACAAGTGGAGCATGTCTAAAAGCACTTGGCTAAAATAAATCCGAAATTCAGTGGGGAAATTTGTCAAATCATACAGCATCACCAAATTATACATGGAACTCATTGGCTGTATAAAAGGTCTTCACTTCATCCGAATCCCAGATGAATCAATACACCGCCATTTTGGCTGCCACCAAAAGCAGGAAGTGCAGGGGAAAGTCTGATTGATTTGTGTTAACTGATTAATTTCTGTAATTGTCATTCTATGACCACAGTCTCAATCTATAAACACGTACTAGGGTGTACCCATTCATGGAAGCAGTGTCTTTGATGGACAAGCACCTGAGGACTGGCCAATGGCAGCAATCTGAGAGCACAATCTCTATGTCTCTACACAGACAATGCAATGGTGATATGTAGGCTCTGTCCTGTTTCCCTTCTCATTTACATGTACTATGTACTCTAGGTTGATCTTCAATGGAGCTGGAAACATGTTTCATCTGCTTAGTCAACATCTACTAGTCTTAGTCTATCAATTACATTCTTAAAGGTAGCTAAAATCATATGAATCATATTTCTTCCTGATTGACTCGGTGGACCAGGCCAAGTATGAAATTAGCACATGTCTAGACTGTCTGTGTTATAGACATACCCATATTTTTCTGAAAATGTACTCTGGATCAGACATGTTCGGTTTTGTTTCATCGACTCTACAGTGGTTGGTTTTTTTTTTTTAAAGTTTTCCTTCTTGGTCGTTTATTGGTCTAGAATTAGAAACCATGAGCATGTAGAGTGAAAATAGTTTCCATCCATCTAAACCACAACCTCCTCTGCTCACTAGCATCTGATAAGAGGCACTGCAGCATTTACGCCACAACCAGCAGACTGTTCAACAGTTTTTTTTTACCAGGGTGTGAAAGTAATAAATGTTCGGCCTCCAGAACTCTATTGCAGATTCTGTACCCTCATACTGATTATGAATCCTATAAACAGTGATATTTAAAATCTTCTTTTTATGTCTTTATTGAGAAACACAAAACACTGAACTCCAGGCTTTACAATAACTGATTATGGATTTGTTTAATGAAGGATTCATCTCTGTAGCTTAATGCTTTAAACGAATTATTAATTTAATTATGTGGTTGAATTTTAATTAGCAGTTGATGGCAAAAATATATAATAATAATAATAATAATAATAATAATAATAATAATAATACTGCTTTAATATTTCTCTGCACTACATTGATATGGTGTGATCTTTTCACTAGCACCAGAACGCAAGCATGAATAAAACAAACTTGAGTAAAATAAACCACACCCCCAATTAAAGTATTGATCTACTTCTTTAACTTATATTTAAATAAAAAAAAAACACATCTTTTGGAAAAAAATACAAATTCACCATTAATAGAATGTAACAATTGTTACTTTTTAAGTTCAGTTTGTACATTTATTCAGATCATTCAGATCTTCTGAATTCAGATCTTCACAAAATACAACACTGTACTTGTATAAAAAGGATAATATTCTCTGTTGGTTGGGGTTTTGCACCGGACAGTAGAAAAACAAAATAACAAACAAGAAAAACAGCAAAAACGACAAAATTATGAATATGGAAATTTATTTAACATGTATTTTAACAAATGTAGAATTATTTACAATATAATCATTTTGCTTCTAGAAAGATTTAATCTGTAAGCAGGTAAAATCTCTGTTAAACTGGAAATTAACAAAAGATTAAAAATATGTTTAATAATAATTTATAAAACAGAATATGCAGCACATTTACATAGCGAACATGTTTAATTTGCTAAAAAGATTGTGAGTGTTTCCGCCATGTGTTTTACTAAGTGTTATGGATAATTTATGTTTAATCGTACGGTTTTATTCACACTGGAGTAAACACACTCTTCTTTTGGCCCAGTTTTTCTTTTATCCGTTTTGGTTTTCCTTTTGGAGAATTGCAAAGCGGCATAATTCAGACTTTCAGAGTCAGATTCCTAGAAAAAATAACAACATTCAGCTAAAAGTAATCTCCATTAGTGTGTACAGTATTAAGATTAAAGCTGTGAGCAAGTTTCACCAAACCCGACATTATAAATTTTACCTAGAACATTCTAAAGAAAAGCATCATTTCACGTGTAGTAAAACTGGTAATGAGACTTGTGTAAATAAAGGAGATCTACAGTAGTGGTGTCTAAATGAAAAAGTACAGTATATAATAATATTAAAACAGGAGTATTACCTGTCTCGTTCCTCTGGAATCTTCCATAGAAGTGTTTGCTATTAATACAAATATATACATTAGTGTTTTCAATAAAATCTAAATAATGGTGAATAAATCTGACTAAAGCACTTACTTTGATTACATTTTCTTCTCCTCAGTAGGATACAAGTGAGAGAGAAAATCAGAAGCACGCACAAACCCAAAGCCGTTCCCAAACCGAGCACTGTTCAATGTAAAGATCTGATTATTTCCAATACTGTTATATAAACATTAAATAATATCTGATACCTAAAATGATATAATATACTACATAATATAAAACATTATATACACCGCAAAGTATATTTGTATTTTTTTTTTTCAACTTTTTTGGAATAATTAATTAATTAATGAATAGTAAATTAGAAGCCATATTACCTGTTTTCACTTGTGTGTTGATGTTACTGGTGTTTCCATGCAGTTTTGGTTCACACACCCCTGGTTTAGATGTTACCGATTCAGTGGTAACTGTAACACCTTAATATTCAAGATTTTTATTTTTTTTACAAACATATCCAGAATACAATTTGCAGTGAAATGAAATAAGTAAAATGTCTAAAAGAATACAAAAATACAAAGAATTAAAAAAAGTTAAGTAAGAAAAGATATGAGAAAATATTTTAGAAACAATAAGGTGGTATATAAAACAAAGTGCAAATATATTTAGACGTGCAAAAGGAAGTACAAACAGGTAATGAGGTAAAACAAACAAAAATGTATCATGATTCACTAAAAGTCTGTATCTCAGTTTTTTTGAAGCAAACATATTCAGCATTTCACTACTCAATCACTATTTATTTCACTATTATTTGATCTCTGAATTGATAATACTGATACTGATTATACTAATAAAGGGAAAATATCACTTTGTTAAACCAATAATTTCATCTTTTTTGGTGTAAATCCTACCTTTAATCTTTAAATACGTCCCATCAGCAAACACTAAGTCAGGAGATGTCAGTGTGCAGTAGTACATGGCTTCATCAGACTGAGTTATGTTCGAAATGATCACATTGAAGCAGTTTAAATGTGTTTTTGTCTGGAAACTTCCATTCTGGAATTCAACGGAAAATGTTCCTCCAGCATTTCTGAACACTTTGAGTATTATCTGTGGTTGTGCTCTGTTCGGTTGCTTAAACAAGGCCATCATGCCAACTGTATTTTTAGAAACGCAACAGCGCAGAGTCGCCGAGTCTCCGATATCCACACTGAGCTCTTTATCAGGCTGATAAACTGGTGGCTCTGTGAGAGATTGTGCAGAAACCCAGCGTCCACCAGGTTCTACTGCATCTAGGAAAGCAAATACATTAAAATGAATACATGAATGTATTTTAAAATCAATATAATATATCTGTGTTTGCTTAAACATTCAATAAATGTATTCATATTTAAGAGTTTATTTTATATACTGTACAGATCACACAAAATGGTTTTTAGTATTGTGCTCAATAAATGTTTTGTTTTTTTTAAATGAATGAAATTATTTGGGAATAATTTGCTTGTATTACTTACACATGGTGCTGACGATCAAAATTAAAATCCAGAATCCAGTCATTTTTCATGTTTCAGAATTTCTGTGTGTGTGTGTGTGTGTGTGTGTGTGTCTCATTTGACAAAAGAATATGAATGCATTTGAAGCAGGGTGTGAGTTTCTATTTATACTGTAGTGGTGGTCTGTACTGAACAGACCCCACCCAGAATATTACTTTTGATTGGTTGAAATAAAAAAAGACCAACCAAGCACATGGTGTTTCTATCTGCTTCGATTAACACCACATATTTCCATTACCTTTTATCATGAGAAAGACTGAATGGAAAATGTGGTTTACTGGTCCAGTGGTTTACACGTACACCTACATTAATGTTTCATAGTTATTACTTTTACTTTTTCATATTATTTCTATACTTTATGATTAGTTTAATTATATTCTGTTTATGTAAATTTCTCAGTCTGCATTTACAGCATTCCAACTAAATAAATGTAATGTATTAATTAATGTACTGATAAAGTCAGGTATTGAGTAATGAACAGTTGCACTCCAGATCCAGCCCTGTAGACCCCTACAGTACATCCATCCTGGACCATGGGTGAGATTGTCAGTGTGTCAGTTTAGGCATTATATACATTGTATGACATTATATGCAAATTGAACTTCATAATCTGACCAAAATCTGCTTTTAATTTTATTTCTGTTTATATTCATGTATTTTTGTATTTTTATGTATTTATTAATTGCTACATTAGACTTTGCTTGTGTATAAATCACTGTATTACACACATTGCAGTGTACTGTATTAAATTATACTGCATTGCATCGTGACCAATATCATTCAATTACGCACTTATATTTGCGACTCATTTTTCTCTGAGCAGTTTATTAGAATAGAAATACATAATAAAATGTATTAACTTCTAATGTAAACGCATTAATATCTTAAAACATGCAACTTTCAGATTACTAGAAAAAGCTCCTTAAATACTAAAATCACGTCACTGAACAAAAAGAGGCTAAATATATTAATTGTTAAAAATGTATTTATTTTATATTCAATCTATTGACAATAATTATCCACTACTTCAGATTTCAAATATACATTCATGTTACATTTTTCACATTTTTTTAATACCGTCTGCAAAATACAAAATTAAAAATGAGACCAAAAAAGTTTTCATAAAAACCATACACAGACTTAAGGGTTTTTTACATAGTTGATTAATGACACTTGCAAAGCTATAATAACAATTACTTAATATAATTATAATATAATGAATACAAAAGATTATGAATAATAAAAAAAAATGATGATGATAATAATAATTATAACAATAATAATAATTATAACAATAACTGCAACAACATTTACTTGACTTAATTATAATATAATGTATACAAAAAATTATGAATAATAATAATAATAATAATAATAATAATAATAATAATAATAATAATAATAATAATTACTGCCACAACAATAACATCAATATTAACAAGTTATGTAGTCCAGTTATAGTTTTGCATACATCACTTCAGAGTAAATCAAATTTGTTGAGCAAACTTCACTTCCTTTCTTGGAAAATTGCGAGGCCGAATATGTCAAACTATCAACATGTGATTTCTGAAAACCAATCAATCAATCAATCAATCAATCAATCAATCAATCAATCAATCAGTGCAGTATATAAATAAGCAGCATATAAACAGTATGCATAAGTAAGGAAATATGATAAATAGTAAAATTTGTCCATGACAAGAACACATACATTCTGCACATAAAACATGAATATGAAAGACTTTATATATACTATCCAATCTATAATCTGTAAACTTACCTCCCTCATTTCTGGGTAATCTTCTTCTGAAGCAATGGATTTAATAAGAAATAAAAAAATAAATATTAATTATTTTAAAAACATCAACTGAATTAATTTTTATCTGATCAGAAAATCACTTACTTTGATGACACATTTTCCTCAGAAGCAAATAAATGAGGAAGATAATCAGAAGTGCGCACAAACCCAAAGCCGATCCCAAACCGAGCACTGTCCAATGTAGAGATCTGATTATTTCTGAAACTGTTTCTTTTCATATAATCAACATGCAAATGACTGTATATTTTTAAATAACGATTAAATAAAACAAACAAACAAACAAACAAACACACAAACAAACAAACATGTACATATATACTGTATTACACACACATCATCATACCTGTTTTCTGTTGTTTGTTCATGTTGACTTCATGCAGTGTTGCTGTAGGTGTTACTGATGTAGTGGTAATGCGATCACCTATAAACATTATCATGATAAATCAGTAAAAAAGCAAGTCTGAATATCTCTCATTCCTAACATTAATATCTCACTACTACACACACTAACAGTAAAAAAGATTGAAACAAAAGATTGAACAGTAATGAACATTGAATCATCACATCATACATTTTGGTAGAAATCCTACCTTTAATTTGTAACCGAGTTCCAGCTGCAAACATGAATGCACAGTAGTACGTGGCTTCGTCAGACACTGTGGAGTGGGAAATGGTCAGATTAAAGCAGTTTCCCAGTTTTTTAATCTGAAAATGTGAATTTTGGAATTCATGGTAAAATGTTGCAGTAGCAGTTTTAGGAACCCTGACTATAACCCGGGGCTGATTTCCATTTTGTTGCCTAAACCAGATTATTTCACCATCATCTTTTCCTATAACACAACATTGTAGATGGGCCGAGTGTCCGATATCCACACTGAGCTTTGTTTCAGGGTGATAAACGTCGAGCTCTTTGAGGGATTGTGCAGAAATGCAGTATCTACCAGACTGGACTGTATCTAGAAAAAAACAAAACCAAAAAAAAAACCAAATGCATTTAGTAGGTCAGAATGCAAAATAATAAAATGAATATTACATATTAATTTGGCAGTAAATTAAATACTTACACATGGTGATAAACATGAAAAAAGAAAACCAGAATCCAGTCATGCCGATCTGTCTTTTATATCTCATTTATCTGCAGAAAATGAATGTGCCTGAAGCAAAGATTTCAGTTATATTCTACCTGGTGTGTACTGAGCATGCTCAGAAACCTCTCATGTGATTTGTTCTAATAAGTGAAGGAAATCTGACACAATAAACCACATAGTGTTTACACCCACATCAACCACATCTCACCCTGTTCAGCTAGACTGACTCTCATGTGTAACAGAACGTTTACTGCAGTTTTTATCTCTTTAATAATAACCTGGTTTCAGCAACATTGTTTAAAATTGATTCAGAAGAGAATCTTGTCCATTTTATGTATTTATTAGGCATGCTTTATTTTCCAACAGCAGAACCTCCTGAAATGTTTTATTTGTTAAAGGTTTTTTTCAATCTTTTTTTTTATTATTATTGATTTATTTTTTAATTTGTACGGTAATGTACATCTTTGAACCTGGAGTTATTTTACTATATACTATGTTATTTAACTATAGATTACACACACACACACACACACACACACACACACACACACACACACACACACACACACACACACACACTTTATTAATATTCTATAATGTCAGTATTGCAGTGTGTATTTCAGTACTGCTATAAATGTATGCAAGGAACAGTGAAAAACAATAAGTGTTGGTAATACAGTCAGCAATATTGATTTCTATGTGATAATAATGTCACATGATCATTTTACTCCTTTTCTTACTCCACTTACGTTTCAACACCATGGACAGCGACCAAACCCTGCCTATGAACTGAAATAAGGGGCTGAAGGCTGTGTCTCAAACCACAAATAAAAGTGTACTTAATAATGTTATAAAGAGTATACCATCTGGGAGCATAGTGACAATACACAATCAATCAATCAATCAATCAATCAATCAATCAATCAATAAACCACCATCACTACTACTACAACTATTGCTACTCCTACTATTTTACATAATAATAATAATAATAATAATAATAATAATAATAATAATAATAATAATAATTAATAATAATAATAATAATAATAATTATTATTATTATTATTATTATTATTATTATTATTTATTTATTTTATGAAAATGTGTGGAATAGATATTCATGAGAGTGATAATCAGATGTCCACTGTTAATTGCAATGTTAAAAATGAAATGTTAAAAATTTTTACACACACATTATACATGCTGCAATCAATAAGAACAATAGTAGAGAATCATAACCAGGATATCTGATAAATGATAAGAGCTCAAAACTCACAAAGATCACAAGTAAATGGAGCACAGTGTATCATTTGTGAAGGTTAAGTTTCTGTTGGCATGGTGTGGCTTTTTTTGTCGTTATTATAAGTCGTGCTGATATTGACAATGATTTTAAATTTCTTGTTTAATTATTATTTTTTGGCAAGCATCCATCTATCTATCTGTCCATCCATCCATCCATCCATCCATCCATCCATCCATCCATCCATCCATCCATCCAAAGGGTTAAATAGTGTGTGAGACAAAAAGCTTAAGAGAAAGTAAAGAATTAGAAATGAACAAACAGAGATATCATTACCCAATATAAGACAACCTCAGATAATATCTGAGAGTGTGTACGGTGTTTTCTCTACATAGACCTCATGATGATAGGGAAATACAGTATTATGTGATTATTCAGTGTTACTCATCCCTGGTGGTCTGTGGCGCTCTCACCGCTGTGGCCCGGGTTCGATCCCCGGTCAGGGAACCAACCCCAGCCATTAGGGTTGCACAAGCCTTAGTGCCGGTCCCAAATTTGGATAAATGGGGAGGGTTGCGTTAGGAAGGGCATCCAGCATAAAAACTTGTGCCAAATTAAACATGCAGATGATCCGCTGTGGCGACCCGTAATGGGAGAAGCCGAAAGAAAGTTTATTCAGTGTTACTCATGAACTATTCAGTGGTTACAGGGTGGTGCAGCACCTTTAAGGCAAGTCGAGACAAATCCATTTCATTGTAATGAAAAATTGCATATTTATATATTTTAGTAAGATTAATTGTCTTGGCTTCTGAACAACAGTCCAAGACAATACATGTGTTCTGTAGGTAAAAAAAACACTACACAAACAAGTAGAAGAAATACAGCTGAGTACAGCACACAGTGAAAAAACGTACTTACTGAGTTACTGTTACTACTCTGAAGTTGATTCATTTCATATAACAGCAGGTCTATAATTATTTTTAATTATTTAATGAGATCGGGATACATAAAGCGAAAGAAGTGAAACACTTTTGATTTGGTGGATTATAAGAAGCTCCACCCTCGAGGCTCTAGTCAGGAAGTTCAGTGCCGGGTGTTGAGCTGCTGCTGACACATGGAGGAGTGATAGATTTTAGTGCCTGTTATTCAGGTACACATGAACAGTCATGTTGGACATCAGCAGTGTGTTTACACTACAGCTGTTTATATCTTTGGCTGGTGACCAAATTGGGAAAAAGAAACCATTAATATTGTTTTGATTTTTTTTCCTTTTAAAACGTATTCAATTTTGTCAGGTGTATTAATTAAATATTTTAGGACTTTTTAATAAAAAAAGGGGAAGGCAAACATTTGCACTTGACTGTATACACGAGCCGGAGCCGGATGTGTGATCGCAGTTTTTTTGGTGAACAATTACAGCGTCAGCAGATGCAGAATGCACACACGGGTCAGATCTGGAGTGTGAAAGCTAAGAGTAGTGTGGAACATTTAGTGTGGTTTTGCTCACTGTACCTTCCTGTTTACCAGAGCACATAGCTTAAAAAAAATAATTGTATAAGGATTTTTGCCTACCACACACACACACACACACACACACACACACACACACGCACGCATGCATGCATGCATGCACAGACACACATGTACACACACACACACCACTTTTAATATATATACACACTTTATGACCAAACAGAATTTATGTATATGTATAGAACAATATTTTTATGAATCTTGCATAATTTTTACTGTACTTACTGTACACACACACACACACACACACACACACACACACACACACACACACACACACACACACACACACATAATTACATTCTGTCTAAACATAAAACAACAATCTCCATCTTCAGGTTGAATAACAAAGAAAGTAAAAAAAAAAAATCAATAGTGTGGCCTCAGACAAAGACAAGTAGCCACACATCCTGTGGAAAGTTTGAGAGGCGAGAAACTGATGGTGTTACTGAGAAAAGCGACTCAGGCAGTCAGAGAGGAAGCACTGATAGCTGCAGTTTATGAGGAGCACAGAAACAAACAGGGCAACAAAACCACTAAACTGCATGCCTTAAAACCATGTGCATACACACATGAATACATAAATACACACTCTACTTACTGAAATAAAGTCAAGTTTGCTGTTCATTTCTATTTTAAGTATTATCCAGCCAGAGCAGTGTGTATATTTACCCGGAATATATTTACATTGATTAGCATAACTATATTCAGATACAATATTAGAAAGTCTTTTCGATTTATATATGAAACTGAAGTTTTGCTGGAATGATTTCTTTCCCTTCTCTGAATATGAATCTTTAAAGCTCATCTACGGAAAACCTTTAAAACACGAAAAATTGCAAAAAATGTAAAAAAAAAAAAAAAATTAAGAATTGAAAAAATTAAGAAAATGTAAAAAATGTAAAGTTTACTATTTTTATTTATTTATTTATTTATTTTTATTTATTTATTTATCATAGTGTGGTGTAGATGAGGCAGAAGAAGAGCGGTAGGTTGTGATTGGTTCGTGTCACACAGTGGTTTAGGAGGAACTGTTTTACACTTTAAACACAAAAAGCATTCAACATGACTAGAGCATATCTGATTGATATTTATGAAACCAAAATATGAAACCTATGATTACTGTAAATTGTATTAATTTGAAATAATGTAAAGCATATAGTTTGCCCTATTATTACTATAGTCTGTATATTAATAAAAATATTTATTTCAATATGTGTTCAGGGTCAGAAATCACTCAGGGAAGTCTGATGGAGCTTGTGGTGGTAGTTTGCATAATTTTTCAGGGTTCGGTATATTGATGTTTTTTTGTTCCCATGAAGTAGTACACATTTGTATTAGTCCAGTTCCTCACATAATCTAAAACTCAGAGAAGCAGATGCACATGCAGATAAAACTCTTAATAAGAATAGCAACAAATTCCAAATTGTAACAAGCAATAGTCTGGTGATTTGCAAATAAAGTCCAAAGAGGCAAAAAATTTTAGCCAAAAGTGGCCATATTTGGAGGCCAATCTGCCTACAGGAAACTGAAGGCAAAATGCTAATCAACTCAACATTTAAATACAGTATAAGAGATTTAGTAAAATTTCGCACATTCTTTCTGTAACGTTTTCCATGTCGGGGTTTTTTTTATTCACCACAGACTTCTAGTGAACTTAACTGTGCTCCAAAAATAGAAGCGTCGCTCTGATGGAGATTTTGTTCATGGTTTTAAGCAGCCAATCTGATGAGAGTCTCCAGAACAAAACACATGATGATTTGTTCATCTGATCATTTTTCTCAGCTCCGCCTAACAGTATATTTCACCTCCGAGGATGAAACCTGTGTGGATTTTGCTCTTGTCTCTGAACATAATAAGTAAGTTTTAAAGAATTAAAAAAACATTAATGCATTACTATTATTATAATTATATTATATTAGTATATATATATATAATAATAATAATAATAATAATAATAATAATAATAATAATAATAATTATTATTATTATTATTATTATTATTATTATTATAACTAATACAGCAATTATTTATTTATTTATTTTTTTGCATTTTCTAGTTTCAGCCCATGTTGTGGATTTTTCCAGAAAATCATTTATTTCAATTCTCTCAATAAAGTCTGGAAACCAAGTAACTCTTCACTGCCCTCTTCAAGAAATTCCAAATGCTGTGAGTGTGGTTTGGTACAAACAGCATTTTGGAGAAATGCCCCAGAAAGTGGGGGAAAGATTAGCCTATAAGGAGGTAAAAATAAACCCCACTTTCGATGCATTAGGATTTACAATAGTAGCGAACACTAATGAGATTTCTCTTACGATACCACATGTAAATATTAATGATGGAGGACTTTACTACTGTGGGAAAAGCTACTTGGACGATTTTGCATTATCCAGTGGAGTATTCTTGGCAGTGACAGGTAAAGAAACATCCCATAATAAATTTGCTGTTTGTTCAGAGCTCTGGAAATAACCAGTTTATATCCATATTACATACAAGATTTGTAAGACGTGTATTTATCATTATACGGATTATATAAGAAAAGTATCTCACATTATTTATTCCCCTGAGCAGGAGATAAAGATGTAAAAGTCTCAGTGAACCAGAGCAGTGTATCAGACTCGGTTCCTGCAGGAGCATCAGTGACTCTGCAGTGTTCGGTTCTCTCTGAGAGCAGAGCAGCAGACCTCCAAGTGCTCTGGTTCAGAGCTGCTCCATCACAATCCCATCCTCAAATCATTTACACTCATCACAACAGCAGCCTTCAGTGTGAGAGTGAATCTTCTACAAACACCTGTGTATACAACTTGTCCAAGAACATCTTCAGCCTCAATGATACTGGAACTTACTACTGCGCTGTGGCCCTGTGTGGGAAGATCATTTTCGGGAACGGGACACGAGTACAGCTAGGTAAAAACATTCACTTTCTCAGAGTAAAACTATATAAAAGAGATTTTATTAGCGATTTTTAATAGATTTAATAGAAATATTACTATCTGTCATGTTTTTCTTCATTCACAGTAGCACCTGTGGATCGGGTAGTGATGTATCTCGCTGTAGCATTGGGGGCGTGCTTGCTTGTGATTGTTTTTCACATTATAACATGTAAATGGAGGAACTGTGAACATATCAGTGGTGAGTCTTCAGTGAAATTTACTAGTATTAATTTGTATAAGAGTGTTGGCCTGGGAAAACTTTGATAATTATACCCGTTTTACATTTTCCACATATCATTCTGATCATTAATCAATTGGTAGAAGTGGTAGAACCCTAACCCTAACCCTAGCTCAGTCTCAGTCTTAGTGGTTAGGGCTTACTGATTGGAAGGTCAGGAACTTAAACCTCATTATCACCAATGGTGCCAATCTTGGGCACTTGAGCAATGCTCTTAACCATTTGTGCTCCAGAGGCACCGTATCGAGGCTGACCTTGTGCTCTGACCCTGGCTTCCTAACATTGCTGGAATATGCAAAGGGAGAATTTCACTGTTCTGTAATGTAAATATTACACACCACATTTATTTAATCATTTTCCTGTATTCATATATGCATTTTACATTTGGAAACCACTAACCACTAAGTTCCCAATGTCTTTCGCATGCATCTCGAAACATTTATTTTGTTTGTTTCTTCCCAAAAAATCTAAAGAGTGAATATATTTAATGGTTTTAATTCAATTCCACTGAAATATGCAAATACACTGATTGTCTTAAAACCAATGCTACATAATAATAAATATTTATGTCATTTATCAGTCAATGCATACAATATAAAAATATTAACATGAACATTATAATTTTTTATCTGCCTTTAATCACAGCCAGGAGCATTTCTTTTGTTAAAATGGCCTCTTATTTATGCAATTTCTACAATTTATATGGTTTTAAACAAAGTCTATGTCTACTATTAGCAAAAAATAAATAATTTTACATTGTTACCAAACCCTATAACTTTTAAGCAACAGTAATAATTTTAATAAACAATAGTTTAAATTAAATCTGTATATTTGGATCTAACTATGAACATTTTCTTGCAGTGAGAGCTGAAGAGATGTCAGTACAGAAAACATCAAGTCAGGTAACTAACACTGAGTACACACATTATTATTATTATTATTATTATTATTATTATTATTATTATTATTATTATTAGCACCAGTCCACATTAACAATACTTTATTTGAGTTAAAACACTACACTTCCCATCAGTCAATGCAGCAAGCCTTATGTATTTCTCGAACATGTTCTCACCACCAACTCGTCACATATGTTTGTCAGTATCCCTTGGCTTTACTTATTGATGCTTTGGGAACCCCTTTGGTGTCATTTTGTAACATTCAGGGATTCCCATAGAATTCTGAACCAGAGCCTGCGGTGTTTTAACGTGTTAGGTAAGCAGACTGCCCCAAGGTCATATTTATGTGGTATACAACTGATTTTTATTTTTTTAAATGTACTTGCTGTCTGATATCACGGTGCCATCTGCAAAATAGAGTTCAGCAATCCGTTCTCACTCCCAAATAACCCCAACCCATTCTCACTAACCCTTACCCTAACCCCAACCCATTCTCACCAACCTTTACCCTAACCCCAACCCATTCTCACCAACCTTTACCCTAACCCCAACCCATTCTCACCAACCTTTACCCTAACCCCAACCCATTCTCACTAACCCTTACCCTAACCCCAACCCATTCTCACCAACCTTTACCCTAACCCCAACCCATTCTCACCAACCTTAACCCTAACCCCAAAACCCATTCTCACTAACCCTTACCCTTACCCTAACCCCAACCCATTCTCACCAACCTTAACCCTAACCCCAAACCATTCTCACTAACCCTTACCCTTACCCTAACCCCAACCCCAACCCATTTTCACCAACCTTAACCCTAACCCCAACCCATTCTCACTAACACTTACCCTTACCCTAACCCCAACCCATTCTCACCAACCTTAACCCTTACCCTAACCCATTCTCACTAACCTTAACCCTAACCCCAACCCATTTTCACTAGCCCTTACCCTAACCTCTCACCAACCCTTATCCTTACCCTTACCCTAACCTGTTTTTACTAACCTCAAACCTAACCGTAACCTGTTCTCACTAACCCTAACCCTTACCCTAACTCCAACCCATTCTCACTAACCCTTACCCTTACCCTTACCCATTCTCACTCTCACTAACCCTAACCCCAACCCATTTTCACTAGCCCTTACCCTAACCCCAACCCATTCTCACTAAACCTTATTTTTACCCTTTCCCTAACCTGTTCTTACTAACCTCAAACCTAACCCTAACCTGTTCTCACTAACCCTTACCCTTAACCTAACCCCAACCCATTCTCACTAGCCCTTACCCTTACCCTTACCCTTACCCTTACCCCAACCCATTCTCACTAACCTTAACCTTAACCCTAACCCATTCTCACTAACCTTAAACCATTTTTCACTAACCTTAAACCTCAAGTGAACCCTAACCCTAAACTTAACCCTAACCAGTTCTCACTAACTCTAACCCTAACCTGTGTCTCACTAACCCTAACCCTAATCCTAACCCTAACCCTAACTCTAACCCATTCTCAGTAGTGCGTATCCTTACCCTTACCCTGTTCTCACTAACCCTAGCACATTTCTTACTTACCCTAACCCTGACCCTAACCCCAACCCGTTCTCACTAACCCTAACCCTAACCCTAACCCTAACCCGTTCTCACTAACCCTAACCCTTACCCTAACCCTAACCCTAAACCTTTCTCACTTACCCTAAACCTAACACTAGCACGTTACAGGACACAAGCTCATTGAAACTATCTGTATTTTATCCTCTCTTTAACACAGAGCTCAGTGAGTATTAGAGGGATACGTTTAATTCTAAAAGAAGTCATATTAATTTCTGATAAAACACTACATAATCTACTACAATGATCTACTTCAGTACAAATATCTCATCCAGCAAAACTCGGCGAAATGATGTATTGCACTTATATTTCCATCAATAATCTCAATCTTTAATTAAAAAATGAATCTTTCCTATCTGTTCCCACAGAGCCGTGATACAGCAGAGCTGATTTTTGCTGCCTCACACATCAATAAAAGAAGTGGAACGAAAGAACGAGCTCATGATAATGTGTATACTGAAGTGATTTACTCTACTGTTTCATAGATCATATGTTTACTCCATGTTCTTCTTTGTCTCCTCCATGTTCTTTCCCCAAAAAACATGTCAATCAGTAAATTTAATAATAATATAATAATATAATGTCTGTGTGTGTTAATGACTGTGAATGACTGCATGTACATGGTTCCCTGTAATGGACTAACATCCTTTCTAGGCTGTACATTTAGTTTAGTTATCTGTCAGCTTTGTTTGGATGAATCTGAGGGACGTGCTGGAGAAACAGGACAAGACGATTCCATGAAGCTCCACATCACAACTTACAGGACAACAAGGATCTGCTGGTAAAATCTTGGTGCTACAGTATATACCATAACATACGTTTAGAGGTCTTGTTGAGTCCAGGCTTTGTGGTGGCACATGGAGATCTTACACAATACTACTTATGTGGTTATAATGTTCAATTTCATTGGTGTACATGTTCATTAAAACATCTTCTATTAAATTATATACTAACAGTCAATTTGTATATTCTCATCATATTTTCATTGATTATTAGCATTTTTATTTTTGTTTCCTGAAAATGTATAATATTAATATTCTGTTCTTATATGCAACAATTAAAGAAATATACAACATCTTTTTTATTTATAAAATGTTTGGTTATAAAGGCTGTCGCACTGAAAATAAATAAAATAAGAAATGCAATTCTTCTTCTTGAATTCTTTAATTTTACTGTGCACCTGAGCCTGTGTTACATATACTGAGGTTATGAATTACTATACAGTGTGCATATTGTGTGCATGATGCAAATATCTTTAACTATGAAATCCATCTATAGATCAATGAGAAGTGGTTGCTTTCTGTTTAACAAATTAGATTTCTGATCCGAAAGTTATGAGTTCAAATCCCAGTGCCTACTGTATACGATGCCCTGTGGCTTAGGGAAACGTTCTTACCCTTAAACTGCTCAGTTGAAGTTACATAAGCAGGGTGAATCAATAGTTTTTTTTTTCTCTTTAAACTTGGACTCTAATTTATATTTAGTCCTTTGTTTCTTATTACAGCGCAGAGTTTACAGTGCAGAACTTTTCTGTGTTGAGATTTTTCTTTGTTGTACCACAAATTCTTGTAAACAAATTTGAGTTACAAAAATAGAAACATAACAGGAAGGAAATTTAAATGTGTGGCTTGAAGCAGCCAATGAGATTATCATCTGAAACGCATAAACACCTTGTGCTGCCGTCATTTAACCACTTTTTAGCAACTCAAACTGGGTCTTATTTTATCTCTGAAAATGGCATCACTGTGGATAATTGTCATTGGTTTATACACAATTTGTGAGTTGCTTTATTATTCAGATTATATAATTTTTTCCTTATTAATATAGTATTTAAAACCTATTTAAAAAGTTATAACTATTCCACAGATTGTGTCTTTGGATATATACCTTTTTCTTTTTTAGCATTAATTCTATTTGCAATTAATACTTCATTAGTTATTATTACATTTTGTTTGCAAAACTATTTAATAGATTGAATGCTGGCAAAAAAAAATAGCTAGCCTTTGATTAAAAAAAAATTTTATCGCTTTTTACAATCTTTACATTAAAAAAAATATATATATAATTAAGTTATAATAGACACAATACTACCCAAGAAAAAGAAAAAGAAAGTCTTCAGTTGGTGATTTCTTCTACATGCATGTTTTCTAAAAATTTTGTCTATTTCAAAAGAAAGACTGCTCTAATTTTTTATTATTATTTATTTTTTATTGTTATAATTTTATACATGAGTTTTCCCCGATTTTTTTATTTAATCGTCGTGCTTCATCATTCTGCAATTAATGTTCTAGCTCCAGTCCGATCTGTGGATCTTCTCCAGCCATTATTTCTCTCAGTGAAGCCTGTAGAACATGTTACTCTTGTATGTCCGTTTGGAGATAATCATCGGACTGAAAGTGTGATTTGGTACCAGCAAAGATTTGGAGAGATGCCTCAAAAAGTCGGGGAAAGATTAGCGTATAAGGAGATAAAGATTTCCCCAGCGTTCGAGAGGTCAGGATTTACACTGAAGACGAGTGAACACGGCATTTCTCTAAAAATTCCACAAGTGAATAGAGATCATGGAGGACTTTACTACTGTGAACGATTTTTTAACTTGGAGAACGTTACCTTATCTAATGGAACCTTCTTGTCTGTGAGAGGTAATTTATTACATCATTCATTACTAGTTATTAAATCCGATTTTACTGTACATTAATCCAAACACTTTGAACATCCTGCATTTTTATAAAAAAATCACTTAAAATATTAAAGTAATGCATTTCGACTAGATTTACTTTTCTGGATTATTCACTACTTCGTACTTTGTATATAAAACTTTATTACTGTTATTTGCACTACTATGAACTCTTACACTTTATGAACATTACTGTTCTTATAACATATCTGTTATATACTCCGGATTCCTATTTAATACTCGTACTGTCTATATTGTCTCAAATTGTCTGTATTGTCTTGTATAGGCCAAGTTTAATATATGGTGTATTTATGTCTGTACATTTAAAAGTCACTAACAGCTGGAACCAAATTCATTGTGTGTGTCAACACGTTTGGCCAATAAACCAGATTCTGATGCTGATAAAATGTAATGGAATCTAAGAAAGACCCTCACTGTCAGTGTACAGTATGTATATTGAGGATTTAACCAACTGGTACATAATAACTGTTTAACTGTTTTCAAATAGTTTTTAATATATAAAATTGTTAAGTGATTAACCTTCCTCTTGTGTTAGGGTCGGCACCGACCCGTTTGTAGGTTTAAATGCACAGAAGTACCACATAAATTTGTTTATTGCATCAAGGTTTTTTTACTTTGTCAGGAACCTCTATTTAAACAAAATAAAACAAAAAAAATCTCTTTAACTAAATTATACATTTCTCTGATTAAAATTATGACCTTTGTGGTGTTAGGGTCGGTTTCGACCCAGTTATAATATAACATTTTAAAACAATAATTAGTGCTAAATCTAAAATCATAAACACACTGTCAGCTCACTAACACAGTCAGCCAACAGCTCACTGACAGTCAGCTCCTCTCCAAACCCTGTAAGCTTTACTTAGGGGCTTCTCTCTTTGCCTGTTTGTCGCTTTCCCTGAACAAGCAAAACAAACAAACAAAAATGGACATGTAAGACATGCATAAGACCAATTCAGTTTAGAGTTGGTGACTTGCAGATTGCATATATCCAGTTTGCAGCATGCAAAAAATGAGAAGATTGAGATCATCTCTTCGCTGAAAATAAGACAGAGGACACAGAGCAGCATCGCGATACAGATTATACAGATGGTACTTGTGTCCACAATTCACAAAAATGCAGATGTGTCATCAGGAAGTGAGACAAAGCCCATACTTATCCTGGACTATAATAAAAACAAAGGAGGAGTGGACAACCTGGATAAGCTGACTGTCACCTACACTTGCCAGGGAATGACCAGGAGATGGCCAGTGGTTGTGTTTTATAACATCCTAGATGTGTCTGCATACAATGCATTTGTGTTGTGGCACCACATCCGGCTAGGGTGGACCTCAACCAAAAAAAACAAGCGAAAAATGTTTCTTGAGGAGCTAGGAAGTTCCTTAGTCAAGACACCCTTTTGAGCGAAGCCATGGTTAGACAGCTGCAAAGTTCACCTAACACTATCCATGCCATCAGCAACTCAAGGAGCATCAGCACCAGCATCCTTCTCAGCCAGCCCTGCCTCAACATCAACCAGCACAGCAACAGCCACAACCCACTGAAGCCACCTGATTCTAAAAGAAAGAGCTGTCAGGTCTGCACTAGCAATAAGGACAGAAAGACAAACATATTGTGCTTCTACTGAAAAAATATCTCTGCAAGTTTTTGCCACACATGCATCTAAACACACACATACACATGTATGTTATTGCAAACAAAGACTTTTTTTTGGATTTGCAGTCAAACAAACAACAACCAATCAAGCAAATCAAGTACAGGATTTGCTTGATTGGTCGTTGTTTGTTTGACTGCAAATCTATATATTTTTATTATTACTAGTTCTAATTTTAATTTAGTATTTCTATTAAAGCTCTATTTAAAAAAACAAACAAAAAAAAAACTTTTTTGCTTTTTTTTTTTGGGAGTAAAAACATTTGGGTCAAAATTGACCCGAACACCATAGATGTTACTATAGTTAATAATATTAAAATAATTTTTTTTTTTATATTTTTTAATCTAGAGATGTTTTCTAATACACCTCAGTAATAGTCAGGCAACATAACAATCTTTAATTTATTTATATAATTCTCTTGAGGTTCATTTTACACTTTTCTTTAATTGAAAACGAGAGGTATGCTATCAAATGAAAGGCCCAGGGGGCCACACCAAAAATATTAAAAGCAATATTTTCATGGGTAAGGAAACCTAACAAGGTAACCAAGAGGTAGGAAACAGATTGGATGCTAAATAATAGTTTAGAGGGTATTTTATGACTGTTTTAAGATACGGGTCAAAACCGACCCGTTAACATAAGAGATAGTAAGAGAAAGCTAACATAAGACGAAGGTTAAGGAAAAAGCACAGTGTTAAAATCTGCATAAAGTTCAAAACCTCACTCATTTACTGTTATTTTTTTATTTTTTTATTTTTCATTCAACAATTTCTAATTGTTATTATGCGACGTGTGGAAAAGAAATAGATTTCAATGATCTCAGCTTTTGAAAGTTTTCCTGCAAATTTAGGCTCAGTAAAGAGAGCATGATCTTACATGATGTCTATTATGCCCATGAGCAGGTGATGAAGATGTAAAAGTGTCAGTAAACCAGAGCAGTGTATCAGACTCGGTTCCTGCAGGAGCATCAGTGACTCTGCAGTGTTCGGTTCTCTCTGAGAGCAGAGCAGCAGAACTCCAAGTGCTCTGGTTCAGAGCTGCTCCATCACAATCCCATCCTCAACTCATTTACACTCATCACAACAGCAGCCTTCAGTGTGAGAGCGAATCTTCTACACACACCTGTGTGTAGAACTTGTCCAAGAACATCTTCAGCCTCGATGATACTGGTACTTACTACTGCGCTGTGGTCCTGTGTGGGAAGATCATTTTCGGGAACGGGACACGAGTACAGCTGGAGAATTGTGGTTGGTTATTTTGTGTATTTTAATTGATTTCATAAGATACAGAAATCTAAATAAATATTTATTTCCAGTTGTTAATGTTGGAAATGTATATGCAGACATTAACTTGATTTTTTTTTGTCTCACAAAGCATCTTCTAATCCTGTAGTGAAGAGTCTGGGAACAGTGTTAGTAATGTGCGGGATTTTGATTTCGGTTCAAGCTGCTTTACTGTGTAAAAGGAAAAACTCTCAGCAACACAGAGGTACGTGTTTAACATTACAGTGTCGATTTATTCATCAGTATGTGTTTTTGAATAACAATAGACTTCAAAATGATTATTTGGGTCAAAACGTCTATCAGTAAAGTACAATAAGAATTACTTTTGTCCCCCAGAGAGAATTCAGCATGGTGCTATAACAAACATTGAGAAGACGAACGTTCAGGTACTTGTCTAATCATAATTAGATTTTCCATTGAAATTGAGAATAAATGCAGAGCTGAGAGCTACTTTATGTTCATTTTTTACAGGCCGGTGAAACTGTGGAGCTGAATTACGCTGCTTTACAATTTAATGACCAGAAAACTAAAAGATTGAGAAAAAATCGAGGTCAGCCTCAGGAAAGTGTGTACGCTGAAATGAAATATTCCAGCATTACACACTAATATAATATTTAATATCATTCTGTTTCTGTAGATGTTAGTATTTTAATATTTAGACTTTTTAATGTTAATAAATATTAAATATGAAACCGTTTTTTTTTTTTTTGTGGGGGGGGGGGGGTTATTTTATTGTATTTTTTTTCATTGATGTCGATTTTTTTAAATTTCTTCTATTTTTTATGAAATACTAAAAGTCTTGCCACAAAACACCAGACTGAACACATTGGTTTTCTATAATTATCATTTCACAGTGAGGAAAGTTTGTGTTAAAACTAAGTTAAAAAATGACCTAAATGTCTCACTAGTTCTAATAAAGATTTCTGCAAAGCTTCCCATCAGACACAATTCTAGTTTCTCTTCTTGTCCTTTTCCTGTGATTGATACCTGCTTTATTTGTCCTTAATCAATAATAAATGAAGACTGAATGGTTGCATGTACCGCTGTTTTCTTTGCATCTGAAAGGGAGGGGTGGGGGGTGGGGGGGTGTCTGTGGTGTATTCCTGTGAAAAAGGAAGTCGTATGTAACCTGTGTTTGGAAACTACAGTGCAAGCAGATTTTTTTATTTAATTTTTTTTAGCTCTCATAGTATTTTTAAAAGTCAGAAATAAACAGTAAAATAAAAAAAAAATCTGATTAAAATAAAACGTTATAGAAAAACACTGAAATATAATGACAAAAAAATGGTTTCCACTAATTCTTTATTAAATAATAGATAATAATTATAATAATATAAATAATTGCATTCTTAAATATTTTTACAGTATAATTTAATTCAAACACAACTCCTTATTTTTACTGCGATTACTGCAATGAAAAAAATAGTAAAAAGCAATAAAGTGGGACACCACTATTTTTTATTTATTTATTTTTTTTTTCCACTCATGCAGGCTTGTGGTCAAATGTGCTCCAAAAGTGTGAAGGAAACATGTGACTTGTAAATAACCAATCAGATGGAAGTCTGAAAGTATAAAATACTTGATGTCTATCAGTTCCTATTTTTTTCTCAATGTGAGAATCATCTCACCTCGGAACATGACTTTCATCTGGACATTTCTTTTATTCTTCAACTTAATACGATTACCAGGTATTGTATTGGACCAGTCTACTAATACTTCTCTTTTTTTCTACTTGCTGTTCTTTTTTTAACTATATTTTTACCTCCTTGGTTTAATGTATTAGTTTGTGAATTGTACATAGAATATAAAAATAAATAAATAAATAAAAGATGCTTTTAGACATTATGAGTATTGGTGTGCTGTTAAGGAAAATATATACTTTTTAAAATTGTATTGTCTATTTTATTTTTTTAATTATTAATCTTTACTATTATACAAAGAAAAGAAAAAAGATACTAAAATTCATTGTGTATATTTTCTCCACTAACATACACCTAATTTTGCTCTCAACTGTGAATCTTTTAACAAAAGACTTCACTTTTTGTTGCATTTACAGTAAGCATTTTTTTTATCCTGTGTTTCCTCACATAAGGTTCATTTCAAATGAACATCATCAATCAGCCGAACTCAGTCATCACTGCTGCTTCTGGTGAGAACGTGACTCTACACTGCTTTCAAGTGGATGAAGGAGGCACTGATCCCATCCTTTGGTACAAACAAGCAGCAGGACACGAGCCTTGCCTGATAGTCACAGTTCATAAATTTGCTTCAGATCCAGTTTTTGAAGATAATTTCAAGTCACCCAGGATTACCATCAAGAATATAGAAAAAAGCTGCCATTTAAAAATTTCGACCGTAGAGCCGTCAGATGAAGCCATGTATTACTGTGGATTAAAAAGTTTTGCAATAAAGTTTGGAAAGGGAACTTATTTATCAGTAAGAGGTGAGAATTGATCTATAACCAGCATTTATTATACAATATGATGTTTTATTTGCACTGTGATTATTATATTTGTAAATGATTTTATTAATTGTGTTTAAAACATTTTATAATATATTTTTTAATGTATATGTAAATATTTTATAAAATATTAGTCATAGTCATCTATAATTATCTTACATACAATATATTTAGAAATTGGCATTAATTTAAAAGAAATGCATGACGTTATCAAAGGAGGGAGCAATTTCTGAAAAATTCATTTTAATGATAAAATGTCTCAAATTCTTTGCAGATCTAAAATGTTCCTAAAAATACAAAAAAATAGTTTACATATATTCATTATTTATATACAAATACCTACATGCATACACACACTAATATATATTTATATACACTATATTGCCAAAAGTATGGGGTCACCCGGTCATAAGTATGGTATGTGATTTATGAGCATTGCATTTCACATTTCCCATTGCCATGCTCGAGCAGGTTTGGGTTTTCAAGTTCAATTGAATGCAGAATTGTATTAGAGCAAATCTAAAGACGTCCTGTACAATTGAGTGCCTCCAGCTTTGTGGTAACAGTTTGGAAAAGAACCACATATACCAGGAAAGGTCAGGTGTCCCAATACTTTTGGCAATACAGTGTATATTATACTGTATATACAAGTATAAGTGTTCTGTAGTGTAATATTTGCCGTGGGCATTTTGGAGAAGTCAGTATCAGTCACTGAAGGTAGTTATTTAATGGTGCTTGTTTTATCTAATTAAATTATCCACATAAAAATTGAAAAATATCATAAAGCTCAGTGTTTTACTTTACTGGCTGAATGTGTAATGCTAATTATATAACATTGTGCAGGAAAACCAGATTTAGGGGTATCAGTGAACCAGAGCAGTGTGTCAGACTCGGTTCCTGCAGGAGCATCAGTGACTCTGCAGTGTTCGGTTCTCTCTGAGAGCAGAGCAGCAGAACTCCAAGTGCTCTGGTTCAGAGCTGCTCCATCACAATCCCATCCTCAAATCATTTACACTCATCACAACAGCAGCCTTCAGTGTGAGAGCGAATCTTCTACACACACCTGTGTGTACAACTTGTCCAAGAACATCTTCAGCCTCAATGATACTGGTACTTACTACTGCGCTGTGGTCCTGTGTGGGAAGATCATTTTTGGAAACGGGACACGAGTACAGCTGGGTGAGAAGAACCAAGTTTAGTTATTTTCTAAATATTTAAAGCCAATAATATTTTGTATATATATATATATAATATCAGTATATATTATATAATAATTATTATTGTTTTTGTGCTACAGAAAAATCAGTGGATCCTGTAGTGATCTTCCTCTCTTTAGCTTTGGGAGTGTGTGTGCTTATTCTCTTTACTCACATCATAACCTGTAAATGGAGGAACTGTGAATGTGCCAGTGGTGAGTTTACATGAAGATTGTGCATCTTAAAATCAAATCATGTTCCTTTAATAAATTTTAATGCAATATGATTTGATCCACAGTAAGATTTCATCCTGATTCTCCCAATAAGGTAAATAACCTTAAAATGTAAAAAAAAAACACTATAACAGTAATAAATGCAACTCTGACAATGACCACTTTATGTTGATTCCCGCAGGGTCGTTCTACTGCCGATCTCTATTTCTTACTGCCGAAGAAAAACACATCTCATGACAGTGTCTATTCTGAAGTGGTTTACTCCTCTTTTAAGTAGGAGATAATACTAATGATTTATATTAAGCATGATAGTGCTGCACTCACAATCCTACACTGTTTCTTAAATGCATTCCTTTTTTGTAGCTGTATGTAAAATAATTCAGTGGTTTGATGCTAAATAGAGGAAGCACATTCCCCAAAAAAGTGAATTATTCTATTATAAAGATTGTAACAATCTTATGTCAAATATAGAGTAACAAATTTCATATAAAAATTTCGAATGTAGAGCGACGTAAATGTCAAATACATTTCTACAATAAATATTGTGTGTAATCATTTTACTGGATCTTTCTGACTAGGTTTTATTATAGTATTGTTATATTTAATTGCTTTACATATATAATCATTATTTATATGCTACTGTAGAATCAGTGGATCCTGTAGTGACCTGCTTTGCTTTAGCTTTGGGAGTGTGTGTGCTTTTAAATTTCACTTTGCTTTGAATAAGTACAATAAAGTCGAAATGACACAATAATGACACAGATATATGTAAATCAGCACTACAGTATTATACAGTAGTTATATACAGTCATAGAATGAATTGAGAACTACTGGATGTCTCCTCTACTACATTGCACTTCTAATACTGAACTGATTAGATTTTGGTATACATCAAACAAGGTCACAGGAAGGTCAAATGTCACAAAACTTTAATTGAACAGCTTCCTTTGTGTATAATTTAAGGATATTTCAGGTATGCACACCCTAAAACTGCCAGCTTAAAGGGAAATGCTGATTTTGAAAAGGACGCCATGTGCATTTTTTGTAGCTGTAGCTTTAGGGAGGAGAAACTCACAGGAAATGTGTGATGTCAGAATCTCATTTCATACTTGGGCTTGAGAGGGTGTGAGCTCAGTTTAAATTCATACCAGCATATCAAGAAGACATGCAGCACACAGACCTAATAATGCTGATGTGGACTAAAGTAGTGCTTCTTAATAAATGTGGTAAGTGCACACGTTTATAATTTTCTAATCAAATCCAGAATTTCAATCAAAAAGCTAATAATCAAGATGAAAACCAAAAAAAAAAAAAAAATTCCTGTATGTCTGAAATTTTAATAACTAACAGTATATAATCATTATACAGTAGCAAATGGACATCTTTATGCCCAAATTTCCCCAAAATGCTTTCTCAGATTTTTCAATCATTTGCTTGACATATTTGGATAAATGCATTTGCCTGATATGTTTATTTTTTTAATTTACTTACAAGAATTGTAGTTTAAATCGTATTGATTTTACAGATATTCTATCTTGAATCATTGAATTGCAATGCAATACAAATCTGAGATTTGGAATCGTTATAAATGTGCGGCAAATGCAGTCATACACATATACAAAGTAACAGATTTCAGTGCTGTTTTGTGAAAAATGGATTTGTTTATATTAATTGTTCTCTGGATCCTCACACTGCAGTAGTTCCTGCACAAACGAAAGTCGTCCATCAGCCAAACGCGGTGATCTCTGCTTCTGCTGGTGAAGAAGTGACTCTACAGTGTTTTCTGCTGGAAGAACTAAACACAGATCCCATCGTTTGGTACAAGCAAGCAGCAGGACTCGAGCCTTCTTTAGTGGCCGTAGTACAGAAATTACAGGATCCCATTTACAACAAGGAATTAAATTCCACAAGGTTCCGAATCGAGAAAGGAAGCAAAAGTTGTAGTTTGAGAATAATCAACGTGGAAGCGTCAGACAAGGCCGTGTATTACTGCGGCGTGATTACATTTTACACAGTGTTTGCGAAAGGAACTTTTTTATCAGTGAAAAGTAAGTAATTATAGTTACAAATCTTACAATTTTGAAGTGAGGTCTATAAGCATCTCTTAACGTTGGATCTTGGAGAATGTGGCAAAATAATGCATTTACTGTACATGAGGAGACAAAATCCATTATCTTTTCATGGCTCTTTGTAAATAAGTACAGCTTCAATAATACCAGATTGGCAATAGCATTAAAAGGTAAATCTATATAAGGATAAATGGATATATGTACAATATGCAAAAAGTAGTTTCAGAAACAGCATTTAGAGCATTTCATGGTTTGACCTTGCACTGAATTGCCCAGTGGCAAATCCCTCAGATGCAGTGTATAGCAAATAAACATTATATTAGTGGTGTATACGCATTTGTACTAAAACTTTTCAGTACAGTGCTTTCAGTTCAGTACATGTATGCGATCATTTGTACGTGCGTAACATAGTTAAAATCTCTCATGAATGTAAAACGTAGCGGACCGCAATTTTGTTTATTCTCCGCTCACACAGTTTTTTCTTTTTTAAACTTGAAAACATACACAACAATGCCAGGGGCATAAAAAGAAGCTAAAGTTAGCACAGTGTCACTCCGTCTGGAAATAATATAACATTTGTTTTGCGCATGCATGAAAACGCTCAATAGGGATTCAAGACAAAAAACATTTTTCTTTTTTTACTTTTCATTTCACTGCATTCCTGCATATAACTGTTTGTGACGAGAAAAAAAAACAAAAAAAAAAACTAGCTAACACTAGTGCTATTGATTATTTAGCATTTTATGTCCAGCTTAAAGAATTTCTCTCAAAAGGAAATCCTGACATATCGAGGGAGTAAATGAATGAAGAATGGAGAGAATGAAGACATTTGTTAAAGTCTGCTAAAATACGTAGAACAGTTAAGTAGATCATATCTTAAGAAAAATAAATTCCCAAACAGGGTCTAACAAATGTAAACTATTTTATTACATTTTATTAAATTTTATTTATTTATTTATTTTATTTATTTTAATCGATTTAATTGGTTACTCGATTTAATTAATATAATAAAAAAGTGTATTTCATTAATTTGATTTCATTATTCTAAAATATTATTTTATGTATAATTTAACCAACCACTCCTATTATATACATATATAACCTTTCTCTAACCTGTCTATATTCCTCTGAGCAGAAGATGAAGATGTAAAAGTCTCAGTGTTCCAGAGCAGTGTGTCAGACTCGGTTCCTGCAGGAGCATCAGTGACTCTGCAGTGTTCGGTTCTCTCTGAGAGCAGAGCAGCAGAACTCCAAGTGCTCTGGTTCAGAGCTGCTCCATCACAATCCCATCCTCAAATCATCTACACTCATCACAACAGCAGCCTTCAGTGTGAGAGCGAATCTTCTACACACACCTGTGTGTACAACTTGTCCAAGAACATCTTCAGCCTCAATGATACTGGAACTTACTACTGCGCTGTGGTCCTGTGTGGGAAGATCATTTTCGGGAACGGAACACGAGTACAGCTGGGTGAGAAGAACCCAGTTTACAGTTTACTCACAGTTTACAGTATTATCTAAATATTTAGAGCAATTAATATTTTTGTAAAAAATGTTGTGATTAGAGAAATGTATAGTGATAATCATTTGAATTACCTACATATATACAGTATATATATATATAAAATCTTGATTGTTTTTGTTTTTGTGCTACAGAAAAATCAGTGGATCCTGTAGTGATCTTCCTCTCTTTAGCTTTGGGAGTGTGTGTGCTTATTATCTTTACTCACATCATAAGCTGTAAATGGAGGAACTGTGAAGGCGGCAGTTGTGAGTTTACATGAAAATTATGTATCTAAATTTTATATCATATACCTTTACCTTTATATCTTTTTGAATTCTAATGTGATTTGTTTTGCTCCACAGTGAGATCTCATCACGGTTCTGCTAACCAGGTATATAACTAAATATGTAAAAAAAAAAAAAAAAAAAAAAAAAAAAAAAAAAAAAAAAAAAGGGAGATATTATATTATATATACAGTCAGACTCCGACCTGCAACCACTCGATTTACAACATTTTGGACATACGACGGTCACCTACGACGAACAATAAAAACTAAATTAAAAAAAATTCGAAGAAAATCTCAATTTTTCTATGAAGATTTTTTAAAATCCACGCACGTTAAGTAGATTTGACAACAGTGTAAGTATGACTGGCAGGCATGCATTGTGGGTATCAGAGACGCATTAATTGGCATGACTTTGCATAGTTCATGCATGTTTAGAGTGATCTTGTGCGTTCTCTTATTTTGTAAAGTGATTTTACACTTTGCTGCTTTATTTACTGTCAGAACGCATCATAGAGTAGTCACTTTTCTCAACTTACGATCTGATGGACAAACGACCGGTTTTACTACGTCATAAGTTGGGGTCTACCTGTATATATATTTTTATATATATATATATATATATATATATATATATATATATATATATATATATATATACAAAAACATTGGGTCACCTGTATTTTTCTGCTATATGTGTGGTTCTTTTCCAAACTGTTCCCACAAAGCTGCAGGCATTCAATTGTACAGTCTTTAGATGTGCAATAATACAATTTTGCATTCACTTGAACTTGGAAACACGAAACTGTTTTAGCATGGCAATGCCCCTGTGCACAAAGTGAGATCCTTGAAGATCTGGTTTAAATGCTTTGGAGATGAAGATTGGAAATAATTGTGAAATGCAATGCTTAAAAATCACATACCATACTAATGACCAGGTGACCCAATAGATTTGGCAATATAGTGTGTATATATTAATAATAACACATTATTATTATTATTATTATTATTGTTATTATTATTATTACATCAACAACTTGTAATTTTGACAAAAAAATAATGTTGATTCTCACAGGTTCGTTCTGCTGCCAATCTCTATTTCTCTGCTTTACATTTCAACGAGAGGAAACTCAGACCTCAGGACAGTGTGTATTCTGAAGTGATGTACTCCTCTTTTGCTTAGAATATGTTTCAGCAAAACTTTATATTAAGTATGATCTTACTGCACTCCGTGTCTCGCTTTGTTTCATGATTGCATTGTTCAGTGAATCTAGAGCAAATATTACATATAGTTTTGCTTTGTTTCTTGCTGTATGTGGAAAAAATCAGTGGTCAAACAGAGCTTAATCATTTGTAAGTAAAAGAAAAAATCAAATATCAAATATATCAAACTATAGAAAATAGTTATAAAAACATTGTAAAAGTCTCATGCTAAAGGTAGAGACACAAAATGCACTATATAGAATGTCTGTAATTTCTGCAATAAACATTGTGTTTTAACATGTATGATTATTTTTATGGATTTTATGCATCCTGGAAAACTTCTGTCAGTATCAAAGCACCAGCTGTATTATATGACTGATTAAATTGTAATAATAGTGTAAATCATACATTAAAATTACCTTTATTAAAAGGCAGAAACATGTGACTACACCTAATTATTTATATAAATACCATTGGGTCATATGTTTACAGTAAACACTACAGATTTAGTAATGTGATATAAGCAACAGAATTTAGAGCATTTAATGGTTTGATTCCTGAGATTTTGGGGGTGAACAGTTATCTTAAGGGTCTCGTATTCATATTTTAATTTCAACCATGAATGTAACTGTATTAGTGCATCAGTCAATATCAGTCAAGAAGATGTATATATTTCACACTATGCACACTGTAGAAACACTGCGTTTACAGTATAACACATGTTTGTCACTGTCCTCACACTAGAGCCTGAAACACAAGCACAGAGGTGGTTGGATAAAACAAGCCCCGCCCCCAGATGATGTCAATGCCACAGTGCTTGCTATAAGGACAACCCACATCCTTCTTGAAAACGCACAAGCGACTATATATAACTATAGTTCTTGTTCAAACTCAGAATTATGTTAAACAATATGTATTTATTACATTTTGAATATAATTACTTTATATTAATTGCAAAGATCATACACAAGTGTAACACAGACAAGGTTATTAATCGGGAACTCAAAGAAAACAAGACGCTTCAAACAGTGTACTGGTGTAAAATAATTTACTTAAAGGTAAATGTTTTTATTAAACTAACATTCATGTAAATAAACATTTATAATAATCATTTATCATACAGTAATTATGCGGGGAAAATATCAATTTTCCTGTAGTTCAAAATTTTTTAAACAACACACATTTTTGTGTGTAGAAATGTAAGATGTATGACTTATATGTTACATCTTAGAAATTTTCACATCGGAGTACACACACTCAGCTGAAGGGCCGGTTCTTCTTTTTCCAGCTTTGCCTTTTCTCTTAGAGAATTGTAAAGCAGCATAATTCTGTGTTTCACCTGCGTCAGATTTCTAATGAAAAAATAAATTAAATTAAATAAAAAACACAACAAATTATATCTATCTGAAGGTAACAGCTCCCTAATATGTATAAAATGGGTAACTGTACCACACACACGCGCGCGCGCGCACACACACACACACACACACACACACACACACACACACACACACACATTTCAACAAAGAACAGCATCAAAACCAAGAACATTTGGACTGTTCTGTACATTTGAGCAACATAATTATGAATTATATATTATTACATAATTACATAATACATTATTATTATACATTATATATTATAACAGCATATTAAAAGAGAAAGTTAATAACAGAGTATAATAGAGATAAACTATAAAGAAGAAAAATCTATTTTCAGCATAAATAATAAATGTATTAGTATATATGATTCGTTGCACACGTACTGTACCTGTCTTAAATCTGAAGAAGTTTCTAGAGAAGTGTTTCCTATTAACACAGAAAAACACTTAATGTTTAATAAAAATGAAAGCAACTTTAATTATTGTCTGATGACTAAAGCACTTACTCTGATCACATGTTCTTCTCCTCAGTAGGAAATAAATGAGACAGAACATCAGAAGTGCGCACAAACCCAAAGCCGTTCCCAAACCGAGCACCGTCCAATAACAGAGATCTGATCATTTCACCAGGTTATTAGTACAAATAAAGTGTATGCTTTGCGTTTTTTTTTTTTAAGAATTTATAAAATAAAAATTAAATAATTCTACCTGTTTTTCCATACGTGTTATTTGGGTTGCCATGCATTTTTGTTTCAAACACCAATGAATTATCAGTCGGTTTAGACGTTTCTGATGTAACTGCAACAGCATCATCTATAAATATTCAGTATAAATAAATGAGTTAGTAAAAGTCTGTATCTCACTACATTGAGCAGGTGATCACTGGAACTTGCAGTCTTACCTCTGATTTTCACATAAGTCCCATCTCCAAACACAATGTAAGGTGATGTCAGTGCACAGTAGTACACGGCTTCATCAGACTGAGTGATGTTTAAAATGGTCAGACTGAAACAGTCTGAAGTTCTTTGTATTTGAAAACGAGTCTTTTGGAATCCATTATAAAATGATTCTCCATCATTTTTGTGGAATTTAACTATAATCCAAGGTTTTTTTCCATTTGGTTGCACAAACAGATTCATTAAGGTACTTTTTTGATTATAAAAACAACACCGTAGAGTAGCTGAAGATCCGATATCCACCTCAAGCTCTTTATCAGGCTGAGAAACCCGTGGCTCTGTGAAGGATTGTGCAGAAACACAGCGTCTATCAGGTTTCTCTGTATCTAGAAAAAAAAAAAAAAAACATAAATGAATGCAAATTAAATTTTATCAAAGACTTTTGAAAGTAAAGGCAACAAGAAGAAGCACAAAATCCAGCAGCTCCATAGAAAAAAACATTTATGATTGAATAGAATAGAAGCAAACTGTTCGGTATATTATTAAAAAAATAGAACCCACAAAGAACCTATTAATTAATATTAATATAAAAAAGTACTTTT
>JBCEWE010000339.1:894237-949237 GCA_039877035.1 Silurus lanzhouensis | reverse complement strand
GATCTGATCAATTCTGACACTGTTATTCAGTACACAGTACATTTACATTTCATAAACTTATTTAATAGGCAAAATTTGCTTTAGTAATTTAGGACAATAAATAAAATGTTGAGCGTTTACATATTTTATAGGTGAGACTGTTACTACTGCATCAGAAACATCTAATGTGTGATAATTCATGCATCATTATTGCTCAGAAGCCTGTATCTCACTATTGTTGAGAAAAACACATTTTGAATTTTAATACATCAATATTATTTATCTTCCAGATTAAACATGCTGATGGTAATCAAGAAAAATATCACTACATTAAACCAATAGATTCATATTCATAAATCTTACCTTTAATCTTTAAATACGTCCCATCAGCAAACACTAAGTCAGGAGATGTCAGTGCGCAGTAGTACATGGCTTCATCAGACTGAGTTATGTTCGAAATGATCACATTGAAGCAGTTTAAATGTGTTTTTGTCTGGAAACTTCCATTCTGGAATTCAACGGAAAATGTTCGTCCAGCATTTCTGAACACTTTGAGTATTATCTGTGGTTGTGCTCTGTTTGGTTGCTTAAACAAAGCCATCATGCCAACTATATTTTCAGAAACGCAACAGCGCAGAGTCGCCGAGTCTCCGATATCCACACTGAGCTCTTTATCAGGCTGATAAACTGGTGGCTTTGTGAGAGATTGTGCAGAAACCAAGCGTCCACCAGGTTCTACTGCATCTAGGAAAGAAACTCATTAAATTGGGAATCTAACTGATATAATGTCATTAATTAAGTGAACTGCACACAAAATCAAAAAGTAGTTAAAATGTAATTATCCCCATTAAATTATTCTTTTAAAAAAATCATACAAGATGGGAATCATTTGCTCGTATTACTTACACATGGCACAGAAGATCAGAATTAAAATCCAGAACCTGTTCATTTTTTTATTTCATTAAAATTCTTAAAAGTTAGTGTTTGTCTCTTACTTATCAACAGAATCTGAATGCACTTTGAAGCACAAATTTATATTTACACTGTAGGCAGTCTGTACTGAGCACACCCAGGATATGCCACGTGAATGGCTGCAATAAATGAAAACAAAGATGGTGACCACACAGTGTCTCATTTAACCACATTTCACCCAATGCATATATGTGCAGAATGTATCCACAGCATTATACTAGTTTTATATCCTTTTATACCACTGGGTTCTAATGAACTGAATGCTGCTTTGCAAATTACAGAGAACATTGTTAAGCAATAATGTAGAAATTTGTATAATATATAGAACATATAGAAAATATGAAGACGTAAATGAGGTATATATATGGGTTTTCCCCAGACTGATAAAACAGACACTGAAGACCACTGCAATATTCACAATTTATCACATTACAAGTTAAAATATAAACAGAGTGCATTTGTGTAAAAATGTAATAAGTGAATGTAAAAAGTTGTAACTGATACTAGAAAAACTCTACTTTAGTACAATAGCAAAATATTTGTACTTTATTACTTTATTTTTACTTTATTACTTTATTACTTCCCATCTCTGCACATAAACCATTCTAGCTGCTTGTTTCTGATCAATAAACACTACTATGAGAGCTGAAAAAGTGAGGACTCTGCTTGTGGTTTCAGAACACAGTTTAGATAAGACTTCCTCCCTCTCATGATTACACCCCAGACACCTCCCAGCTACACGTGCAAAAAACACAACAGTTCATGCAATGATTCATTCTTCATTTATTATTGATGAATAAAACAACCAATCACAGTGATTTATATACATATTTATTGCAAAACTTTACACAGTATCATGAGGTCCTCAGATTGCTGATTTAAGAAATATAAACACATAAGTTTTAGTTTTATTGTGTTGATGATCAATGCATTCAGGAAACAGTGTGAGACGGTGAGTGCAGTAATATCATTTCATATTTCATAAAAAAGCATCACTGTAAAATATTCTAATCGAAAGATGAGTAAATCAGTTCAGAATACACACTGTCCTGGTTTTTTCTCTCTTTGAACTGTAAAGCAGAAAAATTGACAGCAGAACGACCCTGTGGGAATTAATTTAAAGCTATATTAAATTAATATTAAGCTATAAAAAATATATATATAAATGACAGTTTTGAGAATTAAGTCATCATGTCATATATTTTTACATTTAACATTTTTAGATTTTTAGATTTTTTTATTTACCTGATTGGCAGAACCTTGATGAGATCTCACTGTAGAGCAAATCATTTGATTGTATTACATTAAATAAATGTATTTGATAGAATATTTATATACACAACTACAATATAAACTCACCATTTCTACAGTCACAATTTTCCTCTTTACAGCTTACAATAAGAGCAAAGATCACAAGCACACACACACCAGCTACAGGGAGAAAGATCACTACAGGATCCACAGATTTTCCTGTACCGCAATAAACCATAATAATGAAGATATTCATTAAACATTCATCATATTATTTTGAAGTTACTTTGATTCTTTGTTAATATAAAATAACTATATCCTCCTATAATCACAACATTATTTACCAAATGATCACTGGCTATAAATATTAGACAATGAGTAAACTGAATTCTTCTTACTGAGTTGTACTCGTGTCCCGTTCCCGAAAATGATCTTCCCACACAGGACCACAGCGCAGTAGTAAGTACCAGTATCATTGAGGCTGAAGATGTTCTTGGACAAGTTGTACACACAGGTGTGTGTAGAAGATTCGCTCTCACACTGAAGGCTGCTGTTGTGATGAGTGTAAATGATTTGAGGATGGGATTGTGATGGAGCAGCTCTGAACCAGAGCACTTGGAGTTCTGCTGCTCTGCTCTCAGAGAGAACCGAACACTGCAGAGTCACTGATGCTCCTGCAGGAACCGAGTCTAAGACACTGTTCTGGAACACTGAAACACTTACAGCTGCTTTACCTGTACAGTGTGATAGAAACAGTGACCAGAATCAGCTGTCAAATATAACATTTGCTGTACTTGATCTACATTACTTCTGTATTAATGTCACATTTTAATATGCAAATTTCTCACAATTTTTTGTCAGAAGATTCCTCAATTTTTTTCAATAATAAAACTATAAAATAAATCGTACGTTTCACTGATAAAAATGTTCCTTTTCCAAATTCTATTGAAAACTTTCTCAGTCCACAGTAATACATGGCTTCATCTGATGGTTCCACGTCCGAAATTTTCAAATGGCAGCCCAGATTTTCTTTCTTGATGCTGAATCTTGGTGACCTGAACTCCTCCTCGAAAAAAGAATTAATTTGAATTGAAACCACTACACAAGGCTCATATCCGACTTTTTGCTTGTACCAAACGACGGATTCGCTGCTGTCCTCTCGCTGTTTAAAGCAGTGCAGAGTCACGTCACCACCAACATCAGCAGAGATCATTGAGTTCGGTTGGATGATATCATTTATCTGTGCAGAATCTAATCGAAAGTGTTACAGGATATAATTATTAAATGATTAACATGAGACAACGATTGCAGTAAATATAGGTATGCCAAGTGCAGCAGGTTTAATAACTTGAATTTCCAGTGTATCACTTAGGAGGTGTGTAAAGTGTGTTTGTGTGCTTGCAAATAAATGTGTATTGTGTTTTCATATTCAAATTTCTTTTGCTCTAAGAAAAAAAAAAAAAAAGATATATATATATTATAACATATAGCAGGAAAAGATGTGTGTATATAAATATTTGTGTGTATATACATTTACTAAAATGTACTAATAATATTGATTATTTGATGTAAATTAATATACATTTTCTTTTTGCTACTTTATAAACCTTTCAATAGATTTTAGTATTTTGAGTTTCACTTGATAGATTTCCAAAATTCAGCTTTTTTTTGTTTCTTTAACCAGATCAAACCCTGCATGCCTATGGTTCTTATTACAGCAAAATATTTAATAAGGATCCCGAATAGGAATGAAGCATCTCAACTTACCAACTTTATTAAAGAGCATCATTGTAATCCACATTAGCATCATAATTTCCAGCCTGAGGTGTGTGTGCAGCATGTGTGTGAGGTGTGTGTGCAGCATGTGTGTGAGGTGTGTGTGCAGCATGTCACCTCTCAATACACTGAAAGGTGGGTGAACTGAGCACATCTCAGCTTGTGCCAAAAATTGCTGAAAGTCTGACATCTTACACTTTTTTTTTAGGTTAGCAGCAGATACAGGTCTTAGCTCCTCCTTTTCTTTTTATATATTTCTTCAAAAAAGAAGGACATTTCTTTAAAAAAATAAAATAAATAAATAAATAATGAAAAAAAATAAAATGTATATATATATATATATAAAAAGAAAAATGTAAATTACATTTATATATATATTTTTTTCCTTTAATTGTAGTAGTGTTGTTCTTTTTCTTTTTCCACTTCTTCTTCTTTTCCCTCTTCATCTGTGTTTCTTTTTAGATCAGTTCACATTAAACTTATTGCAGTAATTTTAAATATAATATAAAATGAACTGTGTAAAAACAAATTAAATAAAAAAAAGAATGCAATATAATCATAATTTAAATGATTAAATTCATAAGATAAAGATATAAACTTTCAAAGCCTTCAGTACAGTAAAATACAACAAAGCTGAATTATAGGCTGGGCCATGAAATTCTTCCAAATCTTTAAGGTAAAAAAAAAACACCTGAAGGGAAAAGCAGAAAAAAAAAAAAAAAACTTTTTGCAATAATTAAATAGTTGGTAAGTTTTTACAATTGTTATTAATTAAAACTGGATATTTAGTGCAGAAGATGAAATAAAAGATAAGTGTACAGTACACTGTCACATGACCCATAACAAACATTTTAATTAATATTTGATCATTAATTATGATTAATGTTTTCATACATTTGATTATTTTACTGTTGAAAAATACTCTGTGGTTTATTTTGTGCGTTTTTGATGTATTTTAATCTGCTTAATATAATTATCCAGTAGATTGGATTTAAATTAAATATTATGTTAATTAAGAGATTTATGCAGGATATATTATGTTTGGTCAGTTGTTGGTACAATTCATAGGACATCCTGCATAATTTTACATTTCATTATTGACATCAAGATCATACTGAGGCCCATAAACCTATATTTATTTTACCTTAATCAGAAACTACTATGAGCCCTTACAAACTCCTCCCTCTTCTTGGGATAACGCTAACAAGCAACCAAATATTCATAAATGTTTAATTCTTCCTCCACCCAGTCCACAGTGAGCATCAGTAGGACCCTGACGGCTCAAAACTAAAATATGAAAATGACCTGTTATAAGATACATGTGGTAGTGACCTGAAAAATAAAGAAGTGAAATGAAAAAGTATTAGATGCTCAAGCATTAAAGATTTTCCTACAATTATTAACAAAATAATTTTTATTTCTGTGTGTGTGTGTGTGTGTGTGTGTGTGTGTGTGTGTGTGTGTGTGTGTGTGTGTGTAGGGTAGTTGTGTATAGTGGTTTTGTAGCTCTGCAGAGTGTTTCATATCTATGATCAGAGTGTTTCATATCTCTGACCACTTAAACTGCTTTTCTCAGTAACATCAGTTTCTCACCTCTAAAACGTTCCACAGGATGTGTGGCTATTGTGTGTTTGTGTGTGTTTTCTAAAAAAAAAAAAAAAAACATGACAGCAGTACAGCTAAATTCACAGGTTTACATAATTATGCTTTATGTTACACCTAATTGAGGACTTACACAGGGTCGGAGTGAAAAGTCATGGTTTAAAGATAATGTATTCAAAATTCTATTGGCTTTACTCAAATATACACAGAGTGTGTCTTGCTGTTTTTGGCAAGCAATTACAACTGTAATCATTATTTTTGCTAATTTTTAGAGGATTTTGTGTGGTTTAAAACTGTGTGCTTGAGAAAACAGGAAGATACAGCAAGAAAATACCCATTGCCAGTTGTGGTTTGACGAATGAACTATCCTTTGTCTTCCTGTATAAGCACAGCAAAAAAATAGAAAAAAAAAAAAAAAAAACAAACACTATAAAAAATTATATCACACATCGATATCAATGCTTCTAATGTTGCATTGTGTGTAAATAATAATAATAATAATAAAATAATCATCATCATCATCATCATCATCATCATCATCATCATATTACACTGCAGCATTAAATCCTGAAGCCAGGCAGCAGTTTAGATCATAATTATTTTTCTGTACCTTTGTGTTAGATATTACAGTTCAGCATACATCACATCAGTGTACACCCAGTAATCACTTCCTCCAGGTTGGGTATTTGTCTTGAACAACTGCAAAGCCCCATAAGTTGAGCTGGTGGGACGAGAGAGCTAAAAAAACAAATAATGCAATGTTTAAAATTTAATAATGATCGATACATACAGTAGGAGCAACACTGAGCAGGTGGATCAGATTCAGCACAGCAGTGACACGATCACAGTGCTGGTGTGAGGACACGACCTCAGTGTCTCTACTGGATTGAAAAATTCTCCACCAAAATATAGAACATTATACCCAGCAATACATCAATATAATCATATACATAAGAATACGTTCTGTACGTTTTTACAACACAAATAGTTTTGATGTACACACGCACCTGCTTTGATCTTAGACAATCTTCTACAGAAGTTTCTACTGTTTATACAGAAATACACACAATTACTCATTTTGATTGAACTTTAATGTGATTCAAATTTAGAATAAAAGCACTTACTTTTATTACACATTCTGCCTAGTGTGAAATAAGCGAGACAGAAGATCAGCAGTGCAAACAACCCCAAAGCCGTTCCCAGAATGAGCACTGTCCAATACAAAGATCTGATCAATTCTAATACTCTTATTCAGTATATTTACATTTGCTTAATTGTCAAATTTTGCTTTATAAATAAAGTATAATTAATTAAATGTTAAATAATGGGACAAATTACCTTTATTCTCATGTAAGTTGATGTACCCATGCAATTTTGGTTCAGACACACACACCACTGGTTTAGATGTTTCTGATGCAGTTGTAACAGTCACACCTATTAATATTTATCATCATTCACTGAAAGTCTGTATTTTAAGGTTGTTGAAGAAAACACACTCTGCATTTCATTACTTTACTATTTTTATCTTCCAGTTCGAACATGCTGATGATATAAGATATATGAATTAAGGAAAATATCACTACATCAAACCAATATCTACATTTTTCTTTTTTTGGTGTAAATCCTACCTTTAATCTTTAAATACGTCCCATCAGCAAACACTAAGTCAGGAGATGTCAGTGTGCAGTAGTACATGGCTTCATCAGACTGAGTTATGTTTGAAATGATCACATTGAAGCAGTTTAAATGTGTTTTTGTCTGGAAACTTCCATTCTGGAATTCAACGGAAAATGTTCCTCCAGCATTTCTGAACACTTTGAGTATTATCTGTGGTTGTGCTCTGTTCGGTTGTTTAAACAAGGCCATCATGCCAACTGTATTTTTAGAAACGCAACAGCGCAGAGTCGCCGAGTCTCCGATATCCACACTGAGCTCTTTATCAGGCTGATAAACTGGTGGCTCTGTGAGAGATTGTGCAGAAACCCAGCGTCCACCAGGTTCAAATGTATCTTAAAAAAGCAACAATTTCATTAGGTTAGAAATATAATTCATATATTAATATTAAACTGATAATTAAAATGTCCTTTTACAAAACTGCATACAAAATAAGTTGTTGAACGTAAATTGCCTCATAGATTTTTTTTTTAACATCATACAAAATGGAAATAATTTACTTATATTACTTACACATGATGCTGAAAATCAAAAGAAAAATCCAGAATCCAGGCATCTTTTTATTTCTTAAAAATCCTTAAAATTCTGTGTTGGCTTCTTATTTATCAACGGAATCTGAATGCATTAAAGCATGCTTCGAATTCATATTTACACGATAAGCTTTCTGTACTGAGCACGCCCAGAATAGGTCATGTGACTGGTTGAAATAAATTTAAAAATAGACACGTTAACCACATAGTGTGTCTCTAAACCACTGTGTGCAGTGGGTATAAAAACCATCATATTAGAGCTGTATAGACTTTTACTGTTCTCTAATTAAACACTGCTTTACAGATTACAGAGAACATTTATTAAGCAATATATATTGTAGAAAAGTGTATTAATTGTGTAATTATAGAATAAACTGAACATGAATATAGAATATGAATATGAAGAGAATCCATGTAATATGAAGACATCAATATATTTTATTTGTTTGTTTGTTTGTTTTATTTATTTAAAAAAAGTTATACAAAAGAACTGGACGCTGCCAACTATTGTTTTAAAAACTGTCTATATTTAAATACATATACACTGATCAGGCATAACATTATAAACACCTGCTTAATAATGTGTTGGTTCCCTTTTTGCTGCCAAAACAGTCCTGACCTGTGTTAATGTGATGCCTGGTCAGTGTATTTGTGTAATAGGTTGTTTGAAAGCTTTGGGGAAAAATGTAAATTTGGTAAAAAATGTAATTCAATTTATCAAATGTTATTTAACTTAATCTAACATTCAGAACTCAGGTCCTGTGAGCTGAATTCTGGGATTGAAAAGTTGTATTTATTTATTTATTTGATAACATTTTGGGGTCCCTGGTGGTCACCGCTGCGGCCTGGGTTCGATCTCCGGTCAGGGAACGAACCCCAGCCACTCTTAGTGCCGGCCACAAGCCCGGATAAATGGGGAGGGTTGCGTTAGGAAGGGCATCCAGCGTAATAACGTCCCAAATCAAACATGCGGATGATCCGCTGTGGCGACCCGTGATGGGAGAAGCCAAAATAAATTTATTTGATAACATTTTGTACAAACTTTACGTTTGCATTGAAATTAAATATCAGTTACTCATTAGAAAGGTTCCTGAGGTGCATCAATACTGTATCTGTAGATTAATGATGTCCTATTGCTAATGTTCCTGTGGTAGCTAAACTGCATTGCTTCTTTTCATACCATGGACAGCAACCAACTTTCAATCATCATATTATAGGTATAACCTAATCTCTAAATAAACAAATACATAAATAAATAAATACATAGATAAATAAAATTCTGCTCAATCAAATTGTACATTTTAGTAACATTCCAAGATGTACATTTATGTGGTTTGATTGAGATTCACTCAAAATGTTACTTCACTCAAAGTTCAACACCATGGACAGCGACACAATCCTGCTAAGGAGCTGAAACAGGGGCATTTAGGATGCGTTCGTCTTACACTTCATACAACATCGTTTAGTAAGTAAGGCCTCTATGAGTAATTTCTCATTTTATTTTTATTTTTTTTTATTTTTTTGTTTGTGTGCATGTATGTAGTTTAAAACTGATTGTAAGAAAATAAAAACAATATTAAACTGCCTCAGAAGACCATCAGATAATCTGATTAAAGTGAAAACCAGAAACAATAACAAGGGCTCATGCATGAAACAACAGAGAAATCTACACTTTTAAAACTCTTTCTATCCCTAATGAGCATGAAGTCTCTGATGCCGTCATATTCTGTAGTATGCGTGTGTGTTATAAAGGTCTGTAGGTACAAGATGCAAAAATAGTGCCACTAGGTGGAGCCATACTGTGTGGCATGGCTAATAAGAGTATACATTAAACATGGAAATTGTGTGCAGTAGGAATCAAAGAAATAAAATAAAAAGATAAAAAAAGGAATGCAATACAAATATCTTATATATAAATTCAGCAATTTTCATTTTTTTATTTTACCCTAATTTAGTTCATGATACAGGAGCTACATGGGGGTGGGGGGTGTGGTGTGTGTGTGTGTGTGTGGGGTGGGGGGGGGGGGGGGGTGTTAGGGTTTAGTCTGTGGTTATAGGGTGGTGCTGTGGCTTCAGTTGTTTCAGAACAAAATCAAATGGTCCTGAAAAAGGGTGCCTGTAGATGTTTAATGAGGACAATTGAAGAACAATCTTTGAGTCTTGCAATCTGAGCAACTCAGATGCAACTCAGAAGCCCAAGAGAGAAAGTGAAAAGCTCTTAATTTGGTGGATTATAAAAAGCTCCGCCCACAAGCCTTTTAACCAGGAAGTTCAGTGCAGGTTGTTGAGCTGCTGCTGTCACATGGAGGGGTGAAAACTTTTACTGCCTGAGATTCACTTGAACACATATTATATTATTCCATTAAATATATTATATATTTTATCAAGTATGTTGTAATTATTTTGTATAAACCTTAAACTTGTCTTTATAGCAGCTAATATTATTATTATTATTATTATTATTATTATTATTATTATTATTAATTATTATATAATTCTTGTTTTTTTTTACTTTTAACTGTATTTTGTAATGTATTTGCAGGTAATATAATGTATAGCTTTTTACCTATTTGCAGATTTTTTATGTTATACACAGTCTTGTACAGTATATACACGGGTGGGCTGTGTGACTTTTCACACCTCTTATCATCACGGCACTTCAGCAGATGCAGAATGCATGCAGCAGTCTGGTTTGGAAAGTTAAAGCTGAGTGCAGTGGAACATGCAGTGTGGGTTGTGCTCACTGTACCTTCCTGTTTACCTGAGCACCAAGCTTTATAGTGCAAAGCAAAAGAATGTAGCGTAAACGAAACATGAATAAATGGCGCAAATGTTAATGCTGATATCTACACACACACACACACACACACACACACACACACACACACACACACACACACACACACACACGCACACAGAGTAACACACTAACTCGTGTTTAATACATAGACATATGACACAGTGCACATGGAGGGTGAGACACAAACGTGCATCACTAAAGAAGCTGCTGTTCACAGACTGCTGTATCCAAGCACATTAATTGAAAGTTGAATGGAAGGAAAAAATGTGGTAGAAAAAGGTGAAATGATGCCCATTGAAGAATTTTGGGGAGATCACAAAGTGTGGACTGCAGCTGGAGTCAGTGCCTCAAGAGCCTCCACACACAGACGTCTCCATGGGCTTCAACTGACGCGTTCCTCGTGTCGATCCGCCCCTGAACCAGAGACGACGTCAGAGGTGTCTTACCTGGGCAAAGGACAAAAAGGACTGTACTGTTGCTCAGTGGCCCGAAGCCGTCTTTTCATATGAAAGAATAGAAAATTTAGCATTTAATTTTAAAATTAAGTTCCCAGAGTCTGGAAGGAGAGAGGAGAGGAACAGAATCTAAGATGCATGAGGTCCAGTATAAAGTTTGCACAGTCAGTGGGGGTTTGGGCAGTCATGTCATCTGAATAGCATCATATGTGACAGGTATCAGAAAATATAAGCAGCTTTTGTATGTTAAGAACACAATAAAGTGCAGGGTGAAATCTGAAGCTACACTATAACCACTATATAAAGTCTGAACTTGTTTCTAATTTTGTATTGTGACTGGAGTATATTAAAAAACAAATAAATTAAACAAACAACAACAGCAACGGTCTGGCATGAGAAACAAGTAGCCACACATCCTGTGGAAAGTTTGAGAGGTGAGAAACTGATTGTGTTTCTGAGAAACGCAACTCGGCGGTCAGAGCGGCCTGCAGAGATGAAACGCTCAGAGCTGCAGTGTGTAGAGGGGCAACGAGACAAACAGAGCTACAAAACCACACACACACACACACACACACACACACACACACACACACACACACACACACACACATACACACCTTAAAACCACATGCGCACACACACATACTTAAATGCACACAGTATTTATTAACAAAAAGCTGTTTTGCTAATATTTGTAAAAAAAAAAAATATTGAACTAGTGGTGTGTGTACATGTAACCTGAATACATAATTATACAGATTAGTATAAAATACTGTTTATGTTTTTTTTTATATACTTTTTTGCTCATAATTCATTTAAGCTTGTTTGCAGAAACGTGTTCTAACTGATTCCATCTTATTTGATTGATGATTCATTAGTTGAGTCTATGGTATCAAAGTGTTGCTTAAATGGAAGGAGCGAGAGAGAGAGAGAGAGAGAGAGAGAGAGAGAGAGAGAGAGAGAGAGAGAGAGAGAGAGAGAATTAATATGATTGGATTGTGCTACACAGTGGTAAAGGAGGAGTCACATTTAGGCCACAATAAAACTCCTCCCATTTCAGCACACAAATGGTTTAGGATCTTGGTGACTGTAGATGAATTCAGGCCTCATTTTGACCCCAAGGTCATAAATAAAAAGTTGATTAGTGTAAAGTTTATAATATAAATGAAAAATCCGGAATGTAAAATGAATTGTATCTCTAACTATGAGAGACTGAAGAGAAATAGACTTTTGCCTCCCAATGCTTCACAGTAGGGATGAAAATATTATATTGGAAAGCTTTATGTTTCAAATATATTGGCTTGATGTTTAACCAAAATTTTCTCTTTTAGATGAATCTGTCCACTGAACATTATTTCAGTAGACATCAGGGTCATCCACATGGTCTTGGGGCAGTTTTAGATGAACATGGGCAAAGTCCTGTTGCTTCATCCTTGCTATCTTATTACACACAACACCAGTCTTTGCCTCATGGTGGACTTAAAAATGTATATTACTCAATGCAAGTCTGGTCTGTAGGATCTTAGTTGTCACCTTGTTCCTTGTGATTCACATTTTATTTGTTCTTGCAGAGAACTCCTTTGTTTAGTAACCATGGTGCCATGGTGCTCAGTGACCTTTACCACACAGTGGTGTGGTTTTGTAACATTTTAGGTCAGCATCAGTAATTTCTTCTGAGGCCCTTAGGAATGTCACGTTGACCAAAGCATGACATACTCCCACAAACCTGTGTGGTGAATTATTCTAAACAGCTTACAGAAAACCATGCAATGAGCAGTTACCAAGCACTGGGAGCAGTGAACGTTTCCACCAGTGAACATAAAACAAGTGCAAGACTGGAAAAAAAAAGCCAAAATTGTCATACACCTACACACACTCCAACACACACACACACACACACACACACACACACACACACACACACACACACACACACACACACACACACACACACACACACACAGCCCCATGTAAGTGGCTATAAATAGAAAATAAAAGACAGATTCATCCATAAAATAAAATGTGTAGAATTATTTTTTACAATCGTTAATGCACGCCCATTCAAAATATATTACTGTATGGGCAAACATATACAAAAGGAAACAAACAAAACAATATACTATAGTAAAAATGTTTAGTTCAAACATTACATCATTTACTGAACTGACATGCATCAAGTGCAATGATGTAAATAAATAAACAATACTCTTAATACAGATTTGATTGCATTTGAGACACGTTTTTATACAAATAAATAAATAAATAAATAAAAGAAAGTCAAAATAAGTAAAAGAAAAGAAGAAAAAAATTATATTTAAAGAGCTTTAATTACTAACCTAAAAGTTAGAGGAGGGACCACAGACCCACATCTACTTTGCTAAATTGTTAGTGTAGTTTGCGGGTGGAAAAATTGCGTGATGTCAGAACCTCAAGTTCTAACTCTTTTGAATGAAGTGAGGTGGGCTCAGACACAGTATGAGAGGGACATGCCATACACACACCTCAGACTGAAGATGATGCTGATGTGGATTACAGCACTGCTGTTTAATAAAATCGGTAAGTGTCTGATTTTGGTTTTTCTAAATCTCGAAGCACTAATTCCAATATTTGTGTATTACAAGTAGAATAAAGTTTGTTTTCCTAACAGCAGATTCTGCACAGATAATCTCTGTCTCTCAGCCGAACCCAGCGATTGTCGCTAATGTTGGGGATTCTGTAACCCTGCAATGCTTTAGACTGCAAGGAGATAAGACTGGAGTCATTGTTTGGTACAAACAAAAAACAGGACATAAGCCTCATGTAATTGTCACAGTTCATCACCAGCCCATTTATGAAGAGGAGTTCAAGTCACCAAGATTCAACGCAGAGAAGGAAAAAACGAGCTACTATTTAAAAATTGCGCACGTGGAACCGTCAGATGAAGCCATGTATTACTGTGCACTGAGAAGCTTTTTAACAAGGTTTGGAAATGGAACATTTTTAACAGTGAAAGGTAAGAAATCAAGTTTATACAGTTGAATTTATTCATTTTTGTATTCGTTAAATTAATATGATTAACTAATAGAAGCTCTGGATTTCAGTTTCAGGTCACATCATATCATTTTGCAATGTAATTACCTATAATTTCAATGATGTCATTAGTTCAAAACTTTCATAAATGGTACGTAATAGTAAAAATGCAATTCAGATCAATGCAGTTTAAATGTAATTAAAAGGTTGTTTGCACTATACAGCAAAATGTAAGACATTAACTAACTAGAGAGAAACTCGTGCCATGTTAGAGTTGGTTTTTCTAGTCGAAGTCTTCATCTGCTTTACGGCCTTTAATTGTTATACAGGTCTGAATATGGAAAGGACCAAACTAAACATCTCTATTCCTCTGAGCAGGAGATGGAGATGTAAAAGTCTCAGTGTTCCAGAGCAGTGTGTCAGACTCGGTTCCTGCAGGAGCATCAGTGACTCTGCAGTGTTCGGTTCTCTCTAAAAGCAGAGCAGCAGAACTCCAAGTGCTCTGGTTCAGAGCTGCTCCATCACAATCCCATCCTCAAATCATTTACACTCATCACAACAGCAGCCTTCAGTGTGAAAGTGAATCTTCTACACACACCTGTGTGTACAACTTGTCCAAGAACATCTTCAGCCTCAATGATACTGGAACTTACTACTGCGCTGTGGCCCTGTGTGGGAAGATCATTTTCGGGAATGGGGCACGAGTACAGCTGGGTGAGAACTCACATATTTGTCATCAAGTATCTGGATTGTAATATATTTCTATACTCACAGGTATATTTATCGTCATCATATTCTGTTTGTGCTTCAGTAGAATCAGTGGATCCTGTAATGATCTTCCTCACTGTAGCTTTGGGAGTGTGTGTGGTTGTGATCTCTGTTCAAGTTCTTTTATTCTGTAAATGGAAAAACGCTAAAAAACAACACACAAGTAAGTGTTATAGCCAAATAGTTTTCAATTATGTTTTGTAGAACTACAATATGAGATCAGATCTTTTTCACACATTGTGAATGACTTTTATTAGAAGAGTGTGATATAAATCAAGTCCATTATTTTCCAACAGAGAGACAAAACACTGTGCAAAGACCTGAACAAACACACAATCAGGTACTGGAAATTACTTCGGTTTACAATCATAATTATCAACGTTTTTGTCATTTAATATTAATAGTTTATTTCTATTAATATTTCATATTTATTCCACACAGAATGGCGACTCGGTGGAGCTGAATTATGCTGCCTTACATATAAATGAAAAGAAATCCACAACAAGGAGAGAAAAGAGAAAAATACATCAAAAGTCTGTTTATTCTGAAGTCAGATTTCAGAAAGTTACTTAGATGACATGGTTTTTAACATTTATTTTATTTTCTTGTATTCTCTCTTTATATTTGTTTTATGATACATGTTTTAATGTTTTAGACGGAAAATGACAAATGCAATTATTATAAAATGAGGATAAAATGCTCGTGGAAAAAGCTGTGCTGGAGAAAAAGTTCCAGATTTCATATAAATCTAAAGATGTAGTATTATAAATAAACACTACATATAAATAAGCTCAATTTACACATCAGTGTATGCGTCGTTTTTTACCTAATTTAATCCTAATTTATTGTGAAACACTGTCAGGATTTTTGTTCCTCACTATTTTCTGTACACAGTCTATTTTTTTTATTTTTTTATTTTAATTTATTATTATATGTTAAACTGCTCTAGACACCTGCTTGGATTCATAAAATAAACTACCACAAGAAAATTCAAGCATCCATATGTAAAATATTATTAATTGATAAATATTAATTGGTTTATTTTTATCCTTCCAATCAGTTTTGCACTGCAAACATCTTAAACTTTTCAATTCTGAGGACATAACACCAGCATTGGGGTCTTTTTCCCCCTCTTTTCTCTCTCTCGTTCTTTTTTGCTCTTATCCAGAGCGACATACAACATTGCTTTGAGTCTCTATTAATGAATAAACACTGGATCATAAGATTACAAACTTCCATCAGGCTACAACTTTGTTAAAAGGAATTTTTTTTAATATAAATATAAACAGAGACAAATCAAACCGGGAAAAGTGTTTCTTTAAGTGTTTCATGAAGTGGTAGGTCTTCACCAGTTGCCTGAAGAAGCCAGTGTTTGGATATCTCTAAGAAATTTCAATCCACCACCTCGGTGCCAGAAGATGATCCAATCGATGAGATCCAATTACTAATGTGATGACCTTCTAATGTCTAATTACAAGTGTAGTTTCAATTTCCATAAATAAGAGGTCATGGCTTTCACACTCACCACATCTCAACCTGACATCATCACCACCACCACCATGATGATCACCACCTGAGTGAAAATGCATTAAAAGAACCGTATTCATCGCTCCAGTCTTGTGGTGGCTCAACAGTTTGCCAATACATTCTATATACACATTTTAGAGTTACACAATTTGTCAACTATTTCAGGTTTAATTACCTGAAGTAGAATCTGACTGAGTAGATTAGATTTCTGTAAGAATCATCTCACAGTCTAACAATTTCCTGTTAAAACTGTGTCCAAGATAAAGAAAAGTCAAATTGGTGCCAAGGAGAATCTCAGCACAGCTTTTTAAAGAACATTGGACATCGTCTTCATACTGTTACTGTTCCCTTTATAAAGCATAGCAACATTTGTTTGTTTCTCAATAATAAACAAAGATTAAATCAATGCATTCACTGGCGTGTTCTTTGTACCTGTATGAAGGAGTCTGTGGTTTATTTGTGAGAAAGAGGAAGTCTTAAGTAACCTACATTCTGCTTCTGGGAGACCAGAAAAGAAAAGAAAACCACAAGAAGGAGGCCTTTCTGTCTTTGCATTTTTTTTATTGTCAATAAAAAGCAGGTTGGAAATGCAGCTTTTCAGGTAACCAAGAACTCACCATTGTTCATAAAAACTTCCTTGAAAATCTCTTAACATATAGTTTTTCTTTTAGATCCAAAATATATACTTTATAACATATAATTTAATTAAATGACAATTCAATGCAAAGTTTTACTGTATGTTTATTTAATTAGCGGAAAGTAACAAATCAATGTGGAAATGACAATAGTCATGTATAAAGTAACACATCTACCAAAATTGTTTTCTTGTGTACCATTTTTCCACCACACACTTCTAGAGGTCAAAGTGTGTTCCAACAATAGAAATATGTCAATGGAAAGAAAATCTGAAGACTTGTGACCTGTAATTCAGCCAATCAGATGATAGTATAGAGAACAAAATACTTTGTGGTTCCGCCTTTTGATATATTGTTTCACAACCTGAGCATCGTTGCAACCAGAGCATGAGGATGACTCCAATCTCAACAATTATTTTATTTCTCAGCACGATATGTAAGTTACTGTATAGATATACGTGGAATTCCTGCTAGATCTTTCATTTTATCCATTGTTTAGTTTTCGTATTTGATCATAATCAGATCTGATTAATTTTCTAGCTCCAGTTCGATCTGTGGATTTTTTCAGAACTTCATTTCTCACAGTGAAGTCTGAAGAACATGTTACTTTGACCTGCCCATATGGAAACATTCCCAAAGCTGAAAGTTTGGTTTGGTACAAACAAATATTTGGAGAAATGCCTCAAATAGTGGGAGAAAGATCAGGATTTAAGAGCAGCACAATTTCCCCAGCATTCAAGGATTTCGGATTTACAATGGAGTCGACTGCTAAGGGCATTTCTCTGAAAATTCCACATATAAAGAAAGATCATGGAGGACTTTACTACTGTGGACGATTCAGCTGGGAGAATTTTACATTATCAAATGGAACTTTCTTGGATGTAACAGGTACATATTCTGTATTTTAATCGCATATACAATATTTAACAGAATGCCTTTAGATATTATGGATATCGCTTTATAAAAAATGAAGAAAAGTATACATTCATAGAATTGTATAAGTAAATTAGCAATATAGTGTTGGTTAGAGGAAATTGTTGTTCAAAGAGTCCTGAAAGCAAGTGTTTACAAAAAAAAAAAAAAAAAGATTATATTATATGGAATTTTTTTGAGATTATTATTTAGAAATACATTATTTGAATAAATAATAGATTTTTTTTTTTTCACATGCTACAAAATCTATATAACAAGCTCCAAAACCTCAGCTTACATTCAGATACACATTTTATTCCAGTTCAATTCAAAGTTGAGGTATGAGGTTTAACTTCCCACTCCTCATATTTTCACTATAAATGTTCATCCACATATGTAGATCATGAGGCTTTTACATATTTGCTCGCATGATTTTATAATGAATTTAACACCCCTTATATTCTCCTGAGCAGGTGATGATGTAAAAGTCTCAGTGTTGCAGAGCAGCATGTCGGACTCTGCAGGAGCATCAGTGACTCTGCAGTGTTCGGTTCTCTCTGAGAGCAGAGCAGCAGAACTCCAAGTGCTCTGGTTCAGAGCTGCTCCATCACAATCCCATCCTCAATTCATTTACACTCATCACAACAGCAGCCTTCAGTGTGAGAGTGAATCTTCTACACACACCTGTGTGTACAACTTGTCCAAGAACATCTTCAGCCTCAATGATACTGGAACTTACTACTGCTCTGTGGTCCTGTGTGGGAAGATCATTTTCGGGAACGGAACACGAGTACAGAAGAAAAGTTCAGAATTTGGTTGGTGAAAATGTTGAATATTTTGATATTTATTACCGTCTGCCTTTTCGTAAGTTTTTCTTAGTTATTTATTTTTTAAATGCCAAGTATTACTTTTCATGCTTACATTAATAGTCTTTATCTCCTTTAAACTGTACATATTGATTATTATGATATTAATTGTCCTGCAGTACGACCTCTATGTTCTGAAGTGATCTATCCTACGGCAATACTGGCCGTGTGTGTGGTTGTGATCTTCGCCCAAGCATTTATTATCTATAAAATAAGGCACTGTGACCAATCGCGAGGTGAGTCTATAAAATATAATTATAAATAATATTTATATTTTTAAAATATTTATTTTAAAAGTGTAAATAATGATTAATGGTCCCCATTAAGATTCGGTTTTAATGTAATGTGGAATAATTGTGTGGGGAGGACATGTTTATGCAAAGCACTGTATTAGTATATATTTTAATAATTCACAATCGTATAATAAATAAATGTAGATCGTTACCGGAGAAAGCAAGGCGAATTGTAGACCATTTTTTATTTACATAAATGTGCAATGATTTTTATAATTTAATTACTTATTATTTTAATTAATTAATTTTGTTATTTTATTTATTTTTTATTTTATTTATTAATTAATTTATGTATTTATTTGGGGGGGGGGTGTTAATGAAATACTGTATCCTTCATGTTTGTAAAAAAAACAACAACCAATAATTCAGATAAAAAAAATAAAAAAAAAATATTTAAATACACCTTCCTTTCATTCTGTTATTTTAATTATCAGGTCATAAATAACAAAATTAGATTTCAACATGGACATTCTCCTATAAATAAAAATTTTACTCGATAATTAAGAAACATATAGAACCGCTTTTAACAACAATAACTCAAAGTAATCTTTTTATACAGAAACTGTAGGTTTGTTTGTCTCTCATGCAGCTTTTGACCCACAGATTTCTCTTGAACATTGTTTCAGTATATTGTAATTAAAGGCATTTTTACTGCATGCTTAACTGCTTTAAGATCCTGCATTTCAGTCAGGTTGAGGCCTAAAGTTCGACTTGGCCATTATAACACCTTGACTGTAGTTTTTTAGACTTCAGCAACTCACAGGTCTTTTTACAAACATTGTTGCAAAACCGTATTTCAGCTAAGTTTTAACTTCTGTCCAAATGCCTTTACATTTGTTTTCAGAATAGTTTAGTATTTGTTCATCACTGACTGCAGGTTTTCCAGGGCCTGTAACTGTGAAACCAGGTTATATCACCCCTCCAGCACTAAACGTCTTACTTCACAGTTGTTATCAGGGGTGTGTGTGTGTGTGTGTGTGTTGAGAAGCTGTGTTTGTTTTTTTGCCAAATGTGGCACAATGCATGATGACTAAAGATCTCTTTGTTAGTTAGCAACTAGAATGTTTGTGCTTGGTTTAGTTAATATATAAAAAAAGAAAGAAATAAAATAATTTATGCAAGATATTTTTATTTTGAAAGACCCTTTCATGAAAGCCAAAATGTATTCAGTCTCCAGTTTCCTATTGTTTCTTCATGAACATAAACTGTTAATATACTCTGGGCTGCACATTCTCATAATGACTGACTTCTGTCAGAAAGACTTTCCATTTGTAAGAAATCCTTCTTACTGTAGAATAATGAATTTCAAATAATTTAGAAATAACTTTGGGTAAATAGCAGCAACTGCATCTTTAAATTCATGGCTATGTTTCTTTCTGTTTGCTACAAACCAGATTACTTCAGAACACCACACTGCTAAAGTCCAGCTTTTAAACAACTAGTTCAGTTTCATGATTAGATTGGCAACACCTGGCTGCTAATGGCTTTCTCAATGACTGAGTAAAATGAAAGGGTTAGTATAGTTTCTAAGAAAAAAAATTTGTTATATACAGTACATGCACTATATATATATATATAGTGTATATGTTTTTGGTTTTGTGTATATATAATTAGTTGTGAACCAGAGAATCAATGAGGGTGTATTTTCTTTTTTCTGAAAGCCTTGTGGTAGGTGGTAGCTCAGTGGTTAAGACTCTGGGTTACTGATTGGAAGTCCTGTATTGTTAAACTGCCCCTCTTTTGGTCCATATACAAGGCTGAAAACAATAATGTTTTTAATAAAACATTTCTTTCTCTACAGTCAAATATCAACACAATTCTGTGGTAGAGAAACCACCCAATCTGGTAACTCATCCTAAACTGTTCATACACGCTCGTATGATTTAATACATTTACTATAATTTTAATACCTATATTTTATGAATCAGATGGCTGATAGTTTGTATGTTGATTCCTACAGGTTGGCGATGGAGTGGAGATGAATTACGCTGCTGTACATTTCAATAAGAAGAAGAACACTAAAAGAGTGACGAGAAAGAAAAAAAACCCTGAAGATTGTGTTTATTCTGAAGTGTCACATGTTACCTAGATTATATTTCTCATTGAATACGTTTATCTTATTATTAAAGTTTTTTCTTTATGGTTTACTTTTCAGAAGTAAATGTATTTTTTCATGTCCTGGATCGGCTGGCAGTGAAATTAAAAGTGAGGAAATGCAATCATGTAATAATTCTGTTTAAATGTGTGATCAGATAAAAGTTAAAGGTTCTGATCAGATATCAAACATGGTATTTATGTGGTTAACTTTCTGTGTGGTAAAGTTTATGTCACAAATCATCTACTGGTAGTAAAGTTGACCGTATGTGTGCACTGAGATATTTTCACACAGCATTGAGGTGTTACTGATCACATTTTGCACATTGTTATAAAGCTCTCTGTAGTTTTCTCTGATTTTCAGATAGTTGTGTATAAATGTCAGTAACTGTACACCCACTGAGTGATCTGAGCATTTGATTGGTCCAATAGAACAACTAGTGAATGTAGTTGATACTGAGTGAGTTTCTGAGGGGGAGTATGTGCAAAGACAAGTGTTTCATTTCTTGCACTTGTGGCAAACTGCTCTAACAATCTGTGATTCACATCAAGCAGAATTAATGCTTTAAAAAAAGTTCTTCACAATTTGATGATTTAAAAAATTCGAAAAACAAACAGCTAGAATTAGGAAGTAAAACAAATGTGGAAGAAGAAAATATGTAAGCAAGAGTTTATTTTTTCAGTTTTACTGTAATTTACAGTCACACATTAAAGACGTCATCAAAAACATTCATTCACTTTTAATAAGACACAGATTTAGAGTCTCATAACAGTCTACAAACACACAAACATTTCAAATTTTGATTACACAATTGCTTTTCTTCATTTTTTAATTGCTTTATTTAATCACTCTGTTGTCATAAACAAGCCACTGGACACACCACATCACAACATCAACATTATAATAATCCAATAAAGTCAAATATTCTGTTGGAAGTCTTTGCTGTGTAAAGAATCAGACATCAAAATAAAAAAAAAATACTTATAAAAAAAAAAAATAAAAAAATAAAAAAAACAAACCCTAATGTTAACATTGTTAATTTAATTAAGCATTTTTAAAGTCATAGCTTTAACACGAGTACAGAAATTATATCTGTGATCATTAGTTATATTTCACATCAGTGTAAACGCAGTGCTCCGAAAATCCAATTTTCCGTTTATCAGCTTTGGGTTTCCTTTTGGGGAATTGTAAACCAGCATAATTCAGTGTTTCAGAGTCAGATTCCTGTATCTAAAATCAAATTAGATGAAATCAGAATTTAAATAAATTGTATTAAGTTAAAATGTGTACAAATCAGTGCAGACTGTGTGAAAGAAATAAATAATATACATTAGATGTGAATAAGTGAACATTGGGGAGATTCTTGAGTAAAGTGGACACTGGCCAATAAACAAAACAACTATAACAATTATCAACACAATCTGTATATAAAAACATAAAATGAAGTACATACTATATTTTCTTGAACACGTTTCTGCCTCATTCCAGAGGAATTTTCTATAGATGGTTTCACTATTAAAGAAATATGCACACACACACACATATATAATTTTTTGTTTATTATTTTTTTATTTACAAATCTTTACTTCAGTATTTTTTTTATTATTATTATTATCAGATGACAAAAGCACTTACTTTGATCACATTTTCCTCTGCTCAGTAGAAAATAAATGAGGCAGGAAATCAAAAGGGCGCACAAACCCAAAGCCATTCCCAAGCTGAGCACTGTCCAACACACAAATCTAGTTCAAATTAATAATAATAATAGTAATTATTATTATTATTATCATTATTATTGACTTGTTGAACATCTTACCTGTTTTCTCCTGTGAGTTGATGTTTTCATGTAGAGTTGGTTCACACACCACTGAAATAGATTTTTCTGATGAAATGGTAACATTACTACCTATAAAGTTATACAAATTTACTAAACGTATCTAGCTCTTAATGTTATTTAATAAAAATATCACAATATTAAACCAGTAGCTTAAAATATTTTGTGGAAATCCTACCATTCATTTTTAAATAAGTTCCTTCTGCGAACATGATGTTGGGTCTCGTCATTGCACAGTAGTACGTGGCTTCATCAGCCTGAGTGGTGTTTAAAATGGTCAGATTGATGCAGTTTGTAGATCTTTCTATTTGGAAATAAGACTCATTAAATCCATCATTAAATGTATCTCCACCAGTTACAAATGACCTGACAATAGGTTGAGGCTTTTTGGTTGTTGGTTGCTTAATCCAGGTCACCATCCCATATTTCTTTTCAGAAATACAACAGCGCAGAGTCGCCGTGTCTCCGATATCCACGCTGAGCTCTTTATCGGGCTGATAAACTGGTGACTTTGTGAGGGATTCTGCAGAAACCCAGTGTCCACCAGATTCTACTGTATATAGAAGGAAAATAAATACATTAATTAACACATGGTTATTAGACGTTACCATTAATCAGAAAAATATATATTTCTACATTCATTTCACATAAAATGTGCTTTAGCATAATCAAGGGTCATTTTTTTTTTTATCTTTCTGAAAATTTAACAGCAATCAAAAGCACAGTTGATAAAAATTGCTCGCATTACTTACACATGGTGCTGAAGATCAAGATGAAATTCCAGAAAGCTGGCATTTCTTTTCTTTGTTTTTCTCTGCTTGTGCCTCATTTATTGTCAGAATCTGAATGCACTTGATACATGGTTTGAATTTATATTTATACTGAAGGCGGTCCGTATTTGAACACACCCAGAACATGACATGTGACCTGTTAATGAAAAAAAAAAAAGATAACGTGGTATTTTGACCAGTCTAGATCTAGACCACATATTTTGTTTCCATATTAGTGTTTTGCTTTTGCACTAAACATAGATGTTTTGACTGAATGGAAAATGTGGTTTACACTCATGTGCACCTACACAGATATTGTTTATTTAATTGCTTTCTTAATTTTACCTAATACAAAATGTTTACCACAGTTTGCTGAACTCATTATATGCTACAGAACTTTAGTAGACACATACATAGTATGTTTTAATATTATAGTGTTTTAATGCTGGCATGAAACAACAACATATCAGTAGGTTCCAGTTCAGATCTTTATTTAGTTTCATACACCATCACAAGGTCTACATGGTGGAATCGTGCTCAATGATAATACGTACAGTCTTTATACCTTTTTCTTGCTCCATCATTCTAAAGAGGAGGAACTTGTCTGAGGAGCTTGGACTCCAGCTTCATCTGACCTCTTGATCAGAGTATTCTTGGGATGAAATGTCAACCTAATATCTGTTTAAACCCTTTTCATTAAAAGATTTTACTAGATTCATTTGTCATAATCTTCTGTTAACAAATCTATTTGATCTACATTCATGATCTCATGGTTACTTTGGATTTGGTGATGACTTCAGCATTTACTGTATATCAGGGCTTGTCCATGCTCTGAATCAAATGTGTAACCAGTCCAATTGTAAGTGTGGTATCACAGGCAGGGTTATGTCACGACCAGGAAGCTATAAAAGCTCATGGAGTAAAGCCGGGGCTAGCTTCTGTTTGTCTGCTAGGGGACAATAGACTCGTTCTGTGGATGTATATGTCCAGTGCTTACACAGGACACAGTCGGTTTAGCTTTTCCTGGTCTGGGGGATGAAAAGGAGGAGGAAAAAATGCCTGAAGCATGACAGGCTGTAGAATGACCAAAGGTACCTTTGAAACATCCCCTGTTCTAGGTTATAAGGGCCAAAAGCACCATGCCGTAAAAAGGTGCCATCTAGCCTTCTATAACTTCCTCATTGAGGAAGCTCTGGATTGGAGAATGGTCTCTACCACCTCGGTGAAGAGACCAGAAGCTAAGATCCGAGTCCCCTCAGGGGGCCACAGCCACAGTCTCCACAGCTTTGGGCAGATGGGGGGCATTGTGCCCCCTGTTTGAGAGAGGAGATCCCTCCTGAAAGGAATCTCCCGGGAAAGGGTGTTTGAGAAGGACTATTAGGTCCACGAACCATGGTCCACCCGGCCACCATGGGGCCAACAGAAGAAGACAGACTTCTTCCCGGCAAACTCTCTCCAGAGCTCTCGGGAGCAGCGTGCCAAGCCTGTGCCATGACATCCAGCCCTAGAGGGGCTGGGGGTGTAAGGGAGATCCAGAGGGGACAGTGTGATGTCTCTTGACTTGTGAACAGGTCCACCTAAGTTCTGTCCTTGGGCAGGACGCATGAGCGCAGATCCCATAGTGGTTGATATTGGAAACCACCATAGTGTTGTCTGAACGTACCAACACATGATGGCCTCTGCCTAAGGTCTAAAAGGAAGTGCCTTGAAGCTATAAGCACAGCCAGCATCTCTAGGCAATAGATGTACCACAGCAGATGGGGCCCTCCCCAAAAACCTTGGACGGAGCGACTACTCGTGACCGCAACCCGTGAGGGACGCAACTGTTGTTAGCATTATGCAATGACCAGGAACTCCCAGCACAGGGCCCTGAGACAGGAACCCTCTTCACACATCTAAGGCTATGTGACCTTGATTGTTCAGAGTGGATTACCCCTCCAAAAAAAAACGTTGTCTCTGGAACTTCTTAAAAAAAGGGCAGACCCTGGAGTGGAAGTTGTGACGCAGGTTGCAAAAAGGTTTGCATTGACATTGAAGTGCAATGTGCTTTCTTTTTTTTCCCTTTATTTTTTAAGACATTTACCACTTACCATTTAGACAAACACACATAGAGCGCTTCATGAACAGACAGAAGCTGGCGCCGGCTTCACTTTATATGCTTTTATAGCTTTCTGGTCATGTTGTCACCCAGCCGGTGACACTGCACTTTTCACTGGACTGATTACACACGTGATTCAGAGCGTGAACAATGTTCCCAAAGCATTGTTGACGCAGCTCAAATTCCTGAAAGGGAATTACTAAACCAAATCTAAAAACCATAACCCCAAATCCTAAACTATACCCCTAAACTCATACTCTAACTATTAACTCGCAACCCAAAACTTAAACATAACCACAAACCCTAAATCTAAACCCTTACCCCAATTTATTAATCCTAAATCCATATTTCAATCCCTAACCCCAAACTTTTAACTCTAAAGCTAAATCCCAAACCTTAACCCAAAATTCTAAATCTAAACCTAACCCTATATCCTAACCATAACCTAAAACCCTAAACACTAAATCTAAACCCAAAACCATAACTATTAACCAAAATCCAAAACCCTAACCCTAACCCCAAATCCTTAGCCCATACCCTAACACCAAACCCTAACCTCAAACTATTAATCAAATAACCAAATCCAAAACCCTAAACCCAAATTCTCAACCCTAACCCCAAACTTGAACCCTAAGCCAAATTTTAAAACCCTAACACTAAACCCAACCCTCCAAAACCCTAACACTAAACCCAAACAGAGTCAGGGTTAAGAGAAAGTTGAATGGAGCAAAGTACAGAGATATACAGGGCTATAAAATGCCATTGAGGAGGAAGGGATGGAGTAAGATAGCGAGAAATGCGAGAACCCAAAATTGCTCTTAAATGAAAGTAACCCCCCCATAAGAATGTAGTTTACACCCCCGTGGATAGTGATAACTTTACTTTGGCATATACATTTACACTTAACATTACATCCACCCTGTTACCCTGCTGTTACTATCAGTTTCGAACGTGCCATGTGGACATATAGTTTGGGCACATCTACATACCCCCATGTAAAAGTGTTATGTTTAGGCACACTAGGGCTAGAGGCGAGTGTATTTTTGGGCAGGTTAGGCTGTACATAGGTAGAGAAGTTGTTTTGTTTTGTTCTTTGTTTTGGCACCATCACTCAGTCCATGCATGCACCTTTGTATCATACACTGGAAAGTAAAGTGAACTACCCTAGACTTTCAAAGGGAACGTAACAGTAAAGCTTGTTGTGTCATTTCCCAAAGATTCAGGGCTGTAATATCTGCCAAAGGTTTCAGCTTAGTATTGAAGGAAGTGTATGAATAGTTATAGATGTTTGATATATATATATATATATATATATATATATATATATATATAAATGTACACTTTGTGTACATTAAGTGTAGATTAATGAGAAGAATTACTGCAATTAAATAATTATAGTTCCAGGCTACAACATAAAAATAATTTTAAGAAGTCATTACAATTTCAAGCTTCAATAAAATCAAGACATGAACATCTAGAACAAGAAATTAATTACATTTACTGTAATTTACAGTCACAGTAAAAACATCATCAATTACGTTCACATTCTTGTAATAAAATAATCTCATTACAATCTACAAACAAAAACATTTTTAAATTTTAACACGATTTTTTCCTACTATTCATTTACTGCTAGCGGGAAAATTGTAATTAATAAAAATACAGGCAAACCTTTTTGCTATAAAACAACAACAACAACAACAACAACAACAACAACAACAACAACAAAAACAGGTCACTAGACACATTACAGTATAATAATCTACTAAAATTAAATATTCTTCACTTAAAAAAAAAAAAACCTAATTTATTCATTTATAAAAGACTATTAGTAAGATATTAGAACTGGTTCTGTACACTCTTTGGGTACTCTAAAACTCAAGCACACAGACACACAGACACACACACACACACACACACACACACACACACACACACACACACACACACACACACACGAACACACACGTTACATTCAGGATCATTGTTAATTTAAAGAAACATATTTAAAGTCATAGATTTAACATGAGAACAGAAATAAAACCTGTGATCATTAGTTATATTTCACTTCAGTATAAACGCAGTGTTCTGAAAATACAGGTTTCCTTTTTTCAGCATTGGGCTTCCTTTTGGGGAATTGTAATCCAGCATAATTCAGAGCTTCAGAGTCAGATTCCTGTATCTAAAGTCAAATCAGATAAAAAAAAAAATATTAAGAATAAACATAAGAAGTAAAAAGTAAAAAACAGAACACAATTCATATATAATAGTATAAAATAAAGAACATACTATATTTTCCTGAAATCGTCTTTGTCTCATTTCAGAGGTACTTTCGAAAGACGGCTTCACTATTAATAAAGAAATAATTACATACATTTTATATATCTATCTATATATATCTACACACACACACACACACACACACACACACACACACACACACACACACACACACAAACACACACACACACATATACATACATACATAAGATGACAAAAGCACTTACTTTGATCACATTTTCTTCTCCTCAGTAGAAAATAAGTGAGGCAGAAAATCAGAAGTGCGCACAAACCCAAAGTCAATCCCAAAATGAGCACTGTCCAACATACAAATCTAGCTCAAATTATTATTATTATTATTATTATTATTATTATTATTATTATTATTGTTGTTGTTGTTTTTCAATTATATTTTTTATTGGCGATTTGTGCAGTATCTTACCTGCTTTCTCTTGAGAGTTAATGTTTTTATGTAGTGTTGGTTCACACACAGCTGAATTATCAAACAGAGGTGGTTTAGATGTTTCGGATGAAATTGTAACAGTTTCACCTATAAATATTTAGAAAAAAAAGTCGTAATGGCAATAAACAAACCAGTAGCTTAAGTATATTTTTAACTGCAAGTGTTACAGTACCTTTAATTTTTAAATAAGTTCCTTCTGCGAACACGATGTTGGGTCTCGTCAGTGCACAGTAGTACACGGCCTTATCGGCCTGAGTGGTGTTTAAAATGGTCAGATTGAAGCAGTTTGTAGATTTTTCTAGTTGAAAATGAAAAATATCAAATTCTTCATTAAATTTATTTCCAGCAGCTGTATAGAAAGTGACAATAGTTTGAGGCTTTTTTCTTGCTGGTTGCTTGAACCAGGCCATCATCCCATATTGCTTTTTAGAAACACAGCAGCGCAGAGTAGCCGAGTCTCCGATATCCACACTGAGCTCTTTATCAGGCTGATAAACTGGTGGCTCTGTAAGAGATTGTGCAGAAACCCAGTGTCCACCAGGTTTTATGGAATCTAGAAAAAAACAAATATATATATACATCAAATGATTTTCCTAAATAAATAAATATTTAATAAATAAATAAATAATATATTAAGAACACATGGTTTTTAGACTTAAAAATAATATTTAATCTACACATTTGTTTTAGAACTTGAAGATTCCTCACATTACTCACACGTGGTGCTGAATATCAAAATGAAATTCCAGAAAGCAAACATTTTTTCTTACTTCTCTGTTTGTGCCTCATTTATTGTCAGAATCTGAATGCACTTACAAACATGGTTTGAATTTTTATTTATACTAAAGGCGGTCCGTACTTGAGCACACCCAGAAAAGAACACGTGACAAAAGCAAAGCATGATAAATGAACTTGTGGTATTCTGAACCTACATACATCTACACACCATTGTATTTTCCATATTAGTGTTTTGCTTTTGCACTAAACATAGATGATATGACTAAATGGAAAATGTGGTTCACACTCACGTGCACCTACACAGATATTGTTTATTTAATTGGTAACTTGGTACAAAACATTTCCCACAGAGTGATGATCATTTTGAGCAGGAGAACATGCAGACATTTTTTTAATAATTTTAGTAATGAATCAACTGCATGATCCAAATTACAGGAAATAATGATTCTATGTCTTCCTACTGTATTGTTTGTAGGACTGAAGGCTGTGTTTAATAACTTTGGTGAGCTCATTATCTTGCCACAGCAGATCAATAAACACATATAGTATAGTTTCAATGCCTCTGTAGCTTCCAATTCAGATCTTTTTTCAGTTTCAAAACACAATCCTAAGGCCTACATGGTGGAATTGTGTTATCTTATAATAATCAAATACACAGTCTCTCATACGTTTTGCTTCGCCCATCATTCTAAGGAGGCAAAACTTCACAGGAACTGGATTTGGTGATGGCTTCAACACCTATTCAGAGCGGGTCCATGTAAGTGCAGGTTTTCAGTCTAAAAGCAGTAACTATACCTTATAATCTATTGAAATCCCAAATCAAATGATTTAATAGGTGGAATCATGTGAAGGCTCCAATGATTCTTGGTTAAACACTCTCTACTGCCTACTAGCATCTTTGAGAGTTACTGCAGCATTTGAACTACCAGCAACATGCCTCTTTGGCTTGTTTTCAACAATATGTTTTTTTTTTTAATTCAGGTTTGTATTTTTCAGCTTTAAACAGAAACACCATATTTTGCCTTTATTTTACTTATGAGCTGTTTTAACCCTAAATCCAAATCCTAAACCCTAAACCCACCCCTAACTATTAACTTACTATAACTCCAAAACTAAAATCTAACCCCAAACTATTACCATTAAATCTAAATACCAAACCCTAACCCAAATCCTTATCTTATACCTTAACCCTATGCCCTAACCCTAACCTAAAACCCTTCACTCAAAACCAAACCCCAAACACTAAATCTAAACCCTAAACCATAACTATTAACCCAAATCCAAAACCCTACCTCAAATCATGAACCCTAACCCAAAATTCTAAACCCTATCCCTTGACACAAACTCTAACTACTCTAACCAAAATTTTAAACCCTAAACTCGAACTCAAATCTCAAGCCCTAACTCCTATACCCAAATCCTATAGCCTAACCATACCTTAAAACCCTTCACACAATTCCTAACCCCAAACATTAAATCTAAACCCTGAACCACAGCGATTAACCCAAATGATAAACCCTAACTTTAATTCCTAAATCCTAACCCTAACCCCCAAACCCTACCCCTAAACCCAAATCTCAAACCCTAAATTTAAACACTTAACCAAATACACAAATCCAAAACCCTAACCCCAAATCCTTAACTCATAAACTAACTCTAAATGCTAATCCTAAACCCTAATCATAACCTAAAGTCATTCACCCAAACCATTATCAGTAACTATAAACCCAAAACCTTTACTACTAACTCAAGTACAAAACCCTAACTCCAAATTCTAAACCCATACCTTAACCCCAAACCCTAAACCCTAACCCCAAATCCTCAACCTGTACCCCTAAACCCAAATTCTAAACCATAACCCCAAACTTTAGCCCTAACCTAAATCATAAAACCCTAACCCCCAAACACTAAACCCATACAGGTTTAGGGTTGAGGGAAAGCTAAATGGAGCAAAGCACTGAGAAATCCTAAATAAAAACCTGATCCACAGCACTCAGGACCTCAGTGTGAATCCCCCAATCCAAGTGTTTAACGCTTGTTGCATTATACCCAAAAAAACTTGGACTGTAATTTCTACAGAAGGTGCTACAACTAAATACCAAATATGTTCTAAATAGTTATAGACATGTGATAGGTGTTTGTTTTTTATTAAAAAATGTACACGTTGTCATTATAGGGTGCTGAGTGTAGATTCATGAGAAAAATGTATGAATGATTGTAGTTTCAAGCTGCAACATAACAACATTGAAAAAAGTGAAGGGGGTCTGAATACTTCCCGAATCCCCTGTCTCTTTTAGATGTTTTCAATAAAATCAAGACATGAACATCTAGAACTAAACATTTTATTTTTTTTACTGTAATTTACAGTAACACAGTAAACACTGTCTACAATCTACAAACACACTGAAATTTGATCACACATGCTTTTTTTCTTATTTATTTACTGTAATGGTAAAAAACATTTCATAAAAACTGTAGATAATATACAGCGACACGTCACAGTATAATAATCTACTAAAATATGATTTTCTTTTTTGGGTACACTTTGGGTACTCATAAAACACACACACACACACACACACACACACACACACACACACACACTCACACACACACACACACAAACACATTCAGCCACACTGTTTAATCAGAATTAGGATCATTGTTAATTTAATAATTATTATATATATATATTTTTTATAATAGCATAAGTACAGAAATAAAACCTGTGATCATTAATGATGTTTAACATCAGTGTAAACGCAGTGTTCTGAAAATCCAGGTTTTCTTTTTTCTGCCTTGGGTTTTCTTTTGGGGAATTGTAAACCAGCATAAATCAGTGTTTCAGAGTCAGATTCCTGTTTCTAAAATCAAATCAGATGAAATACAATTTTATTCAGTGAAAATGTGTACAAATCTGAGCAGATTGATTTCAATCAGTAGATGATCGTTTTACTGTATGTTGAAGTATATGAATAAAAAATATTTATGGTGTAAATAAGAAGTAAATAAAATGATCAACACAATCCATATATAACAGTATAAAATAAAGTACAGTACATACTCTAATTTCCTGAACACGTTTCTGCTTCATTGCAGAAGTACTTTCTATGGATGACTTCACTGTGAATAAAGAAATACATACATTTTATGTATTTAAAAAAAAGTAAATATATATTATATATAATATATATTTAAATAAAGTAAATATATATTATATATAATCTTTACTAAATATGACAAAAGCACTTACACTGATTACATTTTCTTCTCCTCAGTAGAAAATAAGTGAGGCAGGAAATCAGAAGTGCGCACAAACCCAACGCTGTTCCCAAACTGAGCACTGTCCAACATACAAATCTATTTTAGTATTTATTATTATTTATTACAATTTTATTATTATTATTAGGTGTTTTTTTTTTTTTTGTATTGCTGATTTATGCAACATCTTACCTGTTTTCTCTTGTGAGTTGATGTTTTCATGTAGTGTTGGTTCACACACCTCTGAATTATCAAACAAAGCTGGTTTAGACGTTTCTGATGAAATTGTAACATTTATACCTATAAAGTTATCAGAATTCACTAAATGTCTCTTATCCTTAATAAAAATAAATAAAACATCTTTACAGTAGCTTAAAATAATTTTTTTTTAAATCTTACCTTTAATTTTTAAATAAGTTCCTTCTGCGAACACAAAGATGGGTCCGGTCAGTGCACAGTAGTACGTGGCTTCATCAGACTGAGTGGTGTTTAAAATGGTCAGATTGAAGCAGTTTGTAGATCTTTCTATTTGGAAACGAGACTTTTCAAATCCATCGTTAAATGTATCTCCAGAAGCTGAAAAGAACTTGACGATGGTTTGAGGCTTTTTTCTTGTTGGTTGCTTAATCCAGGACATCATTCCAATCTTTTCAGAAATACAACAGCGCAGAGTCGCCGAGTCTCCGATATCCACACTGAGCTCTTTATCAGGCTGATAAACTGGTGACTCTGTGAGGGATTGTGCAGAAACCAAGCGTCCACCAGGTTCTACTGCATCTAGAAGAAAATCAAATACATCAGTTATTGAATAAATAAATAAACAAATTAATAAATTAGATATTAAGAAGAACAAGATTATTAGACTTAACCTTAAACAGAATTAAAAAAATATATATTTCTACATTCAACTCACACAAATGTGATTTAAAGTAATAATAAAGGGCTTTCTGGTAATTAAACAGCAATCATAGGAAAAGTAGATGAAGATTGCTCGCATTACTTACACATGGTGCTGAAGATCAAAATGAAATACCAGAAAGCTGGCATTTTTTTCTTATTTTTCTGCTTGTGCCTCATTTATTGTTAGAATCTGAATGCACTTTAAACATGGTTTGAATTTATATTTATACTAAAGGCGGTCCGTATTTGATCACCCCAGAATAGATCATGTGATTTGTTTAAAAAAAAAAAAGATAGTGTGGTATTTTGACCACATTTTTTTTTTCCATATTAGTGTTTTGCTTTTGCACTAAACATAGATGTTATGACTGAATGGAAAATGTGGTTTACACTCACGTGCACCTACACAGATATTGTTTATTTTTAATTGCTTTCTTAATTTATCTGGGTACAAAACTTTTCCCACAGAGTGATGATCATTTTGAGCAGAAGAACATGCAGAAACATTTCAGTAACTTTTGAATTACTAAATTACTGTATTTTTAAATTACTAAATGCCTGACTGCTGTATCCAAACTGATGACTCTATATGATTCTTGTATGTTGTTTGTAGGCCATAAAGCTGGTTCAGAGGTTTATTCAGATTCAGAGCACAATCCCAAGGTCTACATGGTAGGATGGTGCCATATGGTGATATCCAGTGTACACAGTCTCCATACCTTTTGTTTGCTCCATCATTCTGTGGCGCCAGAAATTTACAGGAACTCTTGTTTTGGTGAGTCAATGTCAAAAAATTTTATAGTCTCTACATAGAAAAAGTACAATTTGTTTGGTCTGTACAGAAGTTGGCTATGAAAGAGAACAACATGTCATAGCAGATGTCAACCTCATATACATTAAGACCAGTGGCAGGCCATCAGGGCCAGCAAGGCCTTTTCTGCTGGAATCAATACCACTGACTTATGTTTAACCATATTTGTGTCTATTAATATTTATTAAATGATACCCAATAGTCTATTCTTATCATTACATAGATTTACTTTCAGGTGTCCTGCGTCTTGGAGCTTTCAGTTCGAATTTCTATCCAATCAGATTTCAGCTGTCATGTGTTGCTGTGGTCAAAGAGAATTGCCATAAGACCATGACTGTAACCACTGCAGGCATTCCACAGATTCAAATCTATTTTACTTAAAGCTGTTACTTTAACCAAATACAGTAGATTGAGACTTGCTTCCTCAAGTCCCAACTGAAGACGTCCAAAAGCATCGTATTTCCTTGTCCTTTGATTGGATGGTCAGAAAGCACACTAGTCAAAGCTATACCCCACATCTGATGCAAACTACACAAAAATGCACAATTAACTGGTCATTTTATGAGGTTAATATCAGTGCTTGTGCTAGAAATGATGTATGTGGGTGGTGCAGTTGTGGCTACAGTGAAAGGAAACTTGTTGAATTGTGTTCATTGGGATTCTTGCATTAGTAATGGAATTAATTCTCTCTGTATGAGATCCCTGTCTGTGGTGCAGCTCTCTGTTATACTGCGTTTCTCTATAATGTGGATGGTTTCTACAGCCATGGTGTTATAATGATGCTATGAAGGAGTGGACTGAATCTCATAGGAGACCACTGATCAACATCAGTGAGTACACTCTCTGAGTTCTAGTCCTAGTCCTTCAATGTATCAAGAGCCTGAAAATGTCAACACTTTCATCTGATTTGACCCCAGCACTGCAAAATAAGAGTATGCAGAAGAATCAATGTTTCTTTGAAAAATACTCTTTACTGCCTACTAGTATCTGTAAGGGTTACTGCAGCATTTGAACCACCAGCCCCAGACTTTGTCAACTTATATCTATATGGTTTCCAATAAAGCTCTTCTGGAGCATAACACTAAACAGTAAATATATACGGAAGATAACAAATCTTAAATCTAAACCATTAACCCTAAACCAAAATTCAAAACCTAAAATCCTAAACACAAACCCTTGCCAAACCTTAAAGCCTAACCCCAAACTCCAACCTTAAACCCAAACCCAAACTACTAATCTTAAACTTAAACCATAAACTCTAATCCTAAAATTAATCTTAACACTTAACCACAAACCCCACCCCTAATACAAAATCTTAAACCCTAACCCAAAACCCTAAACTACTAACCCTCACATCCTAAACCCTAATCCTAACATAAATTTTAAACCATAACCCTGATTCTAATGTTTAACAGTGTAAAATCTGTGGTCTGGGCAACTCGTTTATAAACCACAACTTTGAGTTTTTTCACTACTGATTAAAGGATAAACGGTCACATTCTTTGACATAGATTTATGTTTAACACACTTTCAAATACACAGAAACATATTCATTATGAAGAATCATGTTTCAAAGAATCTTTAATTTGATTGATTTTTACATTTATATTGGGCTTTATACAAATTATATTTTTACAAGTGATAAACAAAAGCATTAAAAACAACAACAACAAAACAATTGGAGTTGCTTTATTTACTGTACATTGCTAAAATATCTTGAATATGAGCAACATTTATTTAATAATAATTAATTGCATATGTTATTATATACTGTAAACCATTTGAAAAATACGTTCAGGTTTTAGGATTATTTTGGTTTTTCCTATTAACATAATTCCACATAATTCTAGAACTAGAAGCATTTCAAAATTGACATAAATAATTGTTGGTGTAATATATAATTTGTTATAACAATATATACTATTATAATCTCATAAACATTGAGAGAGTTTTGTAGTGTAATTTATGTATAAATGTGTTATTTATATTTGACAGTTTTCTCACTTAAATACACACTGGAATACACACTCTGATCAAATAAGCCGGATTTTCTATTTCCAGGTTTGGTGTTCGTCTTGGAGAATTTTAAGGCTGCATAATTCTGTGTTTCAGCTTCAGATTCCTGAAAAAAAAGAAGACAAATGTCAAAAAGGTTAAGCCCAAAGTCGTAACCATACAATATAGATAACTACACTATAAACACTAACTGCACTGAACAACAAATCAAGCAACAAAATACATCTAGATTTTAATTGAAGCCACATTTAAAACAGATTAACCAATTATTCATATAAAAATACATATTTACAATATAATACACTACACTGCATTAAAGCTATAACACAAAGTGTTACTGAGCTGTACACGTACCTGCCTCGATTCTGCTGCGTTTTCTATTGAAGTCTTCACTATTAATACGGAAACAGATTTATTATTCCTTCTGACACTTAACTCTAGTTAAATGTAGTTAGAAATTTGAAAACACTTACATTTACATTTTTCACATTTGCTTCCCCTCAGTAAGAAATAAACGAGACAAGAAATCAGAAGTGCGAACAAACCCAACGCTGATCCTAAACTGAGCACCGTCCAATTTAGAGATTCAACCATTTCTGATTCTGTTTGAAAAACATGAACAAAATTATATATTATGACTAAGGATCATTCATAAATTGTAAAATATATGTAAACTGACATTAAAACCTGTTCTCGCTTTTGTGTTCATGTAAGTGCTGTTTCCATGCAGTGTTGCTTCAGAATTATCACACACAGCTGCTTTCGATGTTCCTGATACAATAATAACATTTGCATGTATAAATCTTAAATATTTAAAAGTCTAAATTTCACTTTTAGTAAACCACATGGCAGCAGTAATATAAAAAAAAATGATACTACATTCAAGTAGTCACACGATTAAACAAATTCCTACCTTGTATTTGTAATTGAGTCCCAGCTGAATGCATGAGAGCACAGAAGTACGTGGCCTCATCAGTCAGTGTGGTGTTTAAAATGGTGAGAATGAAGCAGTTTTCTTCTTTTATAATCCGAAAACGTGGATTTTGGAAATCATTGTGAAACGTCTCTCCAGCAGGGTCGAACGGCCCGGCTATAAACACGGGCATTTTTCTGTTTTCTTGCTTAAACCAAAAGATTTCTCCTCCTCTGTTATGAAGAATGCAACATCGCAGATAAGCCGAGTCACAGATATCCACACTGAGCTCTTTATAAGGCAGATAAAACTCTAGATCTGTTGGGGATTGTGCAGAAACCCAGCATCTACCAGATTGGAAAGCATCTAGAAAAGCAAATTCATTAATTAAGTAGCAACATTTTATATTTGATCAAAATTATATTATTCTAATATTATTGTTATACTTCAAAATGTTAGTACAATTATGTTACACATCTCACACAATAATTATTCCAGATACTGTAGCCATCACATAAAATAAATCCTACAATATACATATTACTTACACATGGTGCTGAAGGTCAAACTTATTATCCAGAAACCAGGCATTTTTCATTTTCCTCACAATTCTACACTGTTTCTATCGTAATTATCAGTACAACACAAATGCACTTGAAGCGTGATTTGAATCTTATATACAGTATGCCCTGGATTGAGCACGCCCACATGATCCCATGTGTAACACGTGATTGGCTTATTAAAAAGAAAAAAAATCCAACACCAACCCACATTGCTTTGTTTCCATTGTTGCACAGAGGGGACAAAATGTGGTTTAGTTTGACATTCACACAACGTTTATTGTACTCAAGTGAAAATTCTATATTAAATAATTCACCTTGCACAAATCTTAACAGTAATAGAAATCCAGATCTAAGAAAACAATTTAATTACTGTATATGCACCATTTTCATATGAGATATTTCGATTAGCAGTAATTTGAGGGAACAGAACAGTACATGAATTGTTTTTCCTCTCCTTTTGCTTTCTTTTGTATTGAGCACACCCACATATATTCACTCAAGTTGCATGTAATGTTTTTTCATTCAATAAAATAAAAAATCTCAGTAACAACCCATATTGCTTTGTTTCCATTGTTGCACAAATGTTGTACGTTCACACATTTTCATGCCTCATTGTTGTTTATTGAAAATTCTATATTAATACACGTTGCAGAAAAACAAATCGGATCGAAAAGTATGATTAAAAAAGCTAAAAATGCAACATTCATATAAAACAGATGATATAATTAGTACATTGAGTGAATATGTATAGTCATGTTTTGCCATGACTTCAAATTGTTCTTATTTGTATTACCTATAGCAAATTAATATCAAAATTCCCATTACAATATATTCACAAAATCACAAATTCTGCTTTTAAATTACAGTATTTTAAGTAACATGCATGCACGTGTGTGTATTTATGAGATAATTCAAAATCAGAAATCTTTTAATGTGTCTTTAACAAAAATGGCAGTCACACACATAAGACCATGAATCCTGTAATCATAGAATAAAGGTTTTTGCAACTTTACTGGTAGCTAAAGTAAAAACTGTGACAAAAAACAGTAGGTGCTTTAAACATGTACAGAAACTTTACTTATCTACACCAGGTTTTATCACAATATTGTAATAAAAATATTATTCACTTGCTGAAATATTTTCACTTTTTTTTTGCAGTAAAATCGTAGCATGTGCTACTTATCATTTATTGGTCACTTTTAATTTGACTTCCGAATACACACATTCATCTAAAGAATCCGCTTTCCTTTTGGTGAATTTTAGAGCTGCATAATTCAATGTTTCAGCTTCAGATTCCTGAAAAACATAATCATACAAAACCATTCAAAGAAGTTTAGCTCCATGTAATAACCGTGTTATATGTATAACTGCATGAACTACACAGAACAAGAGCAACTTTAAAATGAAAAGATTGATATTGTTGTGCAAATCTAATCAAAGTGTCTAATTATATCAAGAATTTTATCACAAGCATATGAAGAAAAATAGACATCATTTCCAACACAATATAATCAAACAGTATAAAATCAGTACGTACCCGCATCGTTTCTGGTCTATTATCCATAGAAGTGTTCACTATTAAAACAGAAAAAACACCTAGTAGTCAATTTGAGAGAAATTGTTTCTCAATTCATAATTTAATCATAAAAATGTTTACTTTGCTCACATTTCCACCTCTTCAGTATGCAATAAATGAGACAGGAAATCAGAAATGCGCAGAAACCCAAAGCCGTTCCCAAACCGAGCACTGTTCAATATAGAAACCAAATAAATAAAACATTTTCTATGCAATTTTTGTTGCATTATGATTTAAATATAATAAATTGATACACAATGATGAGACATCATACCTGTTTTCTTTTGTGTGTCGATGTTTTCATGTGGTGTTGGTTTACACACCAATGAACTATCACTTACAGGTGGTTTAGAAGTTTCTGAGGCAGTGGCAACCTTCTCATCTATAGTATAAATATTTATCAAGCTTCACTTCATTATTATTTGTAATCAGTTTTAAGATGTTAATGAATCCTACCTTTAATGTTCAAGTAAGTCACGTTACTAAACACAGGTCTGGTTGTGGTCAGTAGTACACAGTAGTACGTGGCTTTATCAGACTGAATCGTGTGTAAAATGGTCATATTAAAGCAGTTTGAAGAGCTTTCTATTTGGATTCGGGACAACTGTGACCCGGTGCGTGTGTCTAGTATTTCTCCATCATTTTTAAAGAACTTGACTACGATTTTAGTTTTCTTACTGTTTGTTTGCTTAAACCAGGCTACTATGCCTGTTTGTTGTTTAAAAACACAACACTGCAGAGTAGCCGAGTCTCCGATATCCACAAGAATCACTTTATGGGGCTGATAAACTGGTGTCTCTGTGAGGAATTGTGCCACGTCCCTGTATAATCGTCTACCAGCTTCTACTGTATCTGGAAAATAAAAACACATTTATTACATAATGAATACAAATGAAAAGGCGGATTATAAACATAGATTTACAATAGAGGTTTAAAGTAAGATATACGATTCCATAAAATCACACTTACACACAGTGCTGAAGGTCAAAACTACAATCCAAGACGCAATCATCTTCAACATAATTAGAATTCGAACGCACTTGATGTCTGGTTTGAATTTGTATTTATTCTATCGGTGGTCTGTACTGAGCGTACCCCAGATTCAGATATTAAGAAAAGAAAGAGAGAAAGACAAACGGAGAGAAAGTGTAAGCAAGCACAACCCACCGTTTTTCCTGTTTGTGTTTTGGTATTGCACAGACATAGAATGGAACATGTGGTTTTCTCACATTGTTCACACTAGTGTTCTCTAACTAACACCTAACACAATACATACAGCAGCAAACCATGGGAACCAACATTTCTATGTGTTTATTGTAAGCACTGTTTCTTCTGCCTACTAGCATTTACATTTACATTTGCGGCATTTAGCAGACACTCTTATCCAGAGCGATGTACAAAAGAGCTTTGAGTCTCTAGTAATGAATAAACTACTTACTAGCAGCTGGTAAAAGGTACAGCAGTAATCTGCAGCAACTTTCTTCGCTGGGAAAACATGACTTTTATTACAAACTCAGTGCTCAGTAATACGTATTCTGGTCTCCACATCCACACAGTGTGATTTGTTGTTTATTTGTTTTGTTTTGCATTTGTCGTGCCTTCAAGAAAAATCAGTCACTGCAGTCTGCAAATATGTTGAATTTTTCTCTCCATAGCACTCAGACAACCTCCACAGGCTGAAGCTAGCGCTAACTAAGCGCCACCCGAATTTCGGTGACACCTGCCACATGATGTGAGGCAAAGCCACTTTTCTCACCAGGTTCCTGCTGAGCATGTAAGATCCGCCAGCCTCAAACCACCGGCTCTGAGACTTCATCAGCCAACTACCACATCAAATGAGTGTGCCGGGAAACGATAAATTATTTTGTTTATTATGTTTATTATGTTCTTATAGATCATCACAGGGTGTGTATTATCATTACACCATGACTCTTTCACTACTGTTTAGATCTTTATATTTATTGTGGTTTCAGGAGGAATCGCAGACACTGTGTTCATACAAATACAATAGTTTTTATTTATTGAAACAAATATGAGAATGTCTAAACTTTTCCTTTTTTTTTCTTTGACAGTTTTGCATTTTGGAAAAAAAATCTAAATCAACAAGCTCAAAATAAAAAAAAAAAACAATCATGATTTTATATTAATTATTTTAAACATTAATATATTTATTTAATATATAATTTTTCGAAATCAACAAGCTCAAAATAGTAAAAAAAATCATGATTTTATATTAATTATTTTAAATATTATATATAATTTTATTTTTATTTTTTGCACTGTAATAGTATAATGCACAATCAATCATTTATTGGTAAATGTTTTATTCACAGTGGCGTACACACACTCATCTAATGAGCCGGTGTGGCTTTTTGCAGCTTTGGTTTTCCTCTTAGTGAATTTCAGCGCTGCATAATTCACCATTTCTTCTTCATTTTCCTGAAAATATGAAAAATTGACAATGTAACAAAAATTTAAAAAGAAGTTCAGAAATAAATAGAGAAGCAAAATTAAATCATGGGATTGCAATAAATGCAATAAATACAGTATAATAAAATAAAACCGATTTTATAGCTCATGTAGTTTCTAGCACACGTACCTGCTCAATTTTTGGAGAATGATCCATAGAAGTGTTCACTATTAATACAGAAACACATATTATAAATTTTTTCAGATTTCAGATTATTTTCTCTAATGATTATCTGATGGCAAAAGCACTTACTTTGATGAAATTTTTTTCTCCTCCAAAGGAAATAAGTCAGACAGAAAATCAGAAGTGCGCACAAACACAAAGCCGACCCCAAACTAAGCACTGTTCAATGTAGAGATTAGATTCAAATGATTTTCTGCTCAATGATACTTTATAAATCAAGAATTATTATTTAATAGGAAATGATGAGACATCTTACCTGTTTTCTCCTGTATGCTCATGATAGCTCTGTTTCCATGTGGTGTTGCTTCAGGCATCACTGAATTATCACACAGAGCTGGTTTAGATGTTCCTGAGGAAATTGTAAACGTCTGTATCTCAGAGTTGTTGGTGAAAAAAACAGTCAACATTCAACGCTAATATCTGACTTCAAGGTTGAACATGCTAATGGTAATAAGGGGGAAAAAAAACGTAAATTCTACCGTTTATTTTTAAATACGTTCCATCTCCAAACGTAGGATCGTGTGAAATCAGTAGTGCACAGTAGTACATGGCCTCATCAGACTGAATGGTGCTAGAAATGGTCAGATTGAAGCAGTTTGTTGATCGTTCAATTCGAACACGTGACTCTTGGATTGCATTATAAAACGTTTCTCGAGATGTTTGAAACAATTTGATGACAAGTCGAGGTTGTTTTCTTGCTGATTGTTTAAACAAAGCCATCATCCCGAATTCCTTTTCAGAAAAACAACAGCGTAGAGTAGCCGAGTCTCCAATATCCACAGTGAGCTCTTTATCAGGTTGATAAACAAGTGACTCTGTGAGGGATTGTGCAGAAACCCAGAGTCTACCAGGTTCTAGTGTATCTACAGAAAAACAAATATAAATAAATATAATGATAATAATAATAATAAATATAATAATAATAATAATAATAATAATAATAATAATAATAATAATAATAAAAGAAAGTAGGAGAAGAAAAAAAATGAAATGTATTTCAGAAATCAACATATATAGAGATATTAAAAATAATTTTAAATGTTAAACAAGTGGAGACTCGTTTATTTAAATTACTTACACATGGTGAAGATGAAGATCAATGTTAAAGTCCAAAAACCACTCATTTCTTATTTCTTAGAAGTTCTACAGTGTCTGTATTTCAATGATCAATAGAGCACAAATGCACTTGAAGCATGGTGTAAATGGACCCTTATAGTATAAGTGCTCTGTACTGATCACACCCCAGAATGTGACGCTGTACGCAAGAAATCTCTAACACCAGAACACACGTATGGAAATAAATGTGGTGTGGATGTAGGTCAGAATATGGCACGCTTGCTTAAGTCTTTGTTAGAATGGAAAAAAATCAGTTATCACCTGAGAAGTGATCACATGAGCTTACATTAACCACTCACCTGCTTTTATAGATCAACCTGTGCATTCATCTCATTTTTACATTTTCTCATCTACAGACCACTGATTCAGGATTATGTTGTTTTGCACTGTATGGAACTGTAATGTGTCCTAGATCAAATATATTCATATTTCACTAGAAAAGGTTGTACACCTAATTACTGTAATTAATGTTGTAAAATCACAGCAAATGAAAAATGTTAGATACTTGACCTTTGACTGAAACAGTGCACTGACACTGGTGACTCCTTCTTTTAATATTAAATCAAATGCAATGTTTAGATATTTCTATATAAGCAAATTAAATCTAATAAATTAATACCAGAACTCCTTAAGTCCCTCTCTGTGGCCTGAAACTAATCAGATATATCAAGTCAATAATTAAGATGTGAATCAAAATATATGGTAAGAAATATCTTATGCACAGAATCATTTGATTAGCTTCCAACTGAGTCTGAATTTAAATACACTATAACACCTGGTCATAAGTATAGTATGTGCTTTCTGTGCATTACATTTTACATTTAGTCCCAATTTGCTATTCTAACTTCCCGGGAAGAAGTTTCACTAGATATTAGTGTGTGCTTATGGACATACCCAAGAAAAAATAAAAAAATACCCAAAGTGACATGGAAAATACATCCTCAACACACACACACACACACACACACACACACACACACACACACACACACACACACACACACACACACACACACCGCTTCAGTCCAGCACACACACACACACACACACACACACACACACACACACACACACCGCTTCAGTCCAGCACACACACACACACACACACACACACACACACACACACACACACACACACACACACACACACACATAAATGATTGAGAAAGCATTAAAACCACAGCAACTATGTAACTTCCTTTTTTATTTATTTATTTATTTTTTTATTTTTTTACTTTTTTTACTTCTGGTTTTTTTTTTTTTGTATTTTTTTTTTACTTTTGTCTTTGATTTTTTTTACACTCTGCTGGTTATACACACACACACACACACACACACACACACACACACACACGCACACACACACACACATACACACACACACACACACACACACACACACACACACACAATAATGTTTTTTGATGGTTTTTTTTCTTAATAATAAAAAAGTATTGAGAATTTTTTAAATTAGAGATTCAATTAAGTGAAAAATGGGGGCTGTGTATATGCAGTATTTGTATTATAGGGTGAAGTTGTTAGTTGGTCGGAGCTTTTTGGTTTTGTTGTTTGTGGTCTGAATTTTCTTTCTATAGCCATAGTGCACCTAAACTTGGCGCAAGTTTGTGGTTATTCTGCACAATAAATGATAATGGCAGGATTTTATTTTTATTATTTTTTATTAATAATTTATGTTGGTTAATGTAGAATGTGTTTGAAGAAATAGTGCTCAACACCTAATGCTGAATAATTTTACTTCCTGGATCTGGGCAGCACATGTGGATGAATCCCAGTCACAGTTAATGCATCAGTCACATTCTTTGATTCAGGTTAAAGTCCAACATCCTTTCTTAAATATAGTACAGATTTATTTCACACTGGAGTACACACACTCAGTGGAGCCGATATGTTTGTTTTCAGCTTCGGCTTTTGTCTTGGAGAAATTCACTGCTGCATAATTCAGTGTTTCTTCTTCAGATTCCTAAAAAGAAGGGAAATAAATCAATTATTATTTCCAAAAATTAGGAAACATAATAGAAATAGTTTAAAGTAATAAGTATACCATATGGGTAACTGAGCTACACACACACACACACACACACACACACACACACACACACACACACACACACACACACACACACACTAACTACACAGAATAAATCGATGAAAAAACTAATTCAAACTCATAAATTATTACTCTGAATTATTTATGTTATGTGACTGTAGCAAAATGTCACATATATAAAAAAAAATGTAGTAATAAGACGTATGTAACTAATTGAAAATATTTTTTAAAAAAAGTATAAACTCAATAATCTGATTTCTTGCACAAGTACCTGCTTGGTTCCTGGAGAATCTTCTACAGAAGCATTGTCTATTAATACAGAATCGCACCTATTAATGCCTTTGAAGTAAAAGGGACTATTTTAATGATGCATTTATTATCTGATAACAAAATCACTTACTTGGATTACATTTTCTTCTCCTCAGTAGAATAAACATGAGACAGAAATTCAGGAGGACACACAAACCCAAAGCCGTTCCCAAAGCGAACACTGTCGGGATGTGGAGTCATGTCGGATATGTTATACGCACAATGAAACCCTAATTTTTATTTTGAATTGTAACTCATAAATTCAATTTATAAGACATCTTACCTGTTTTCTCTTGTGTGCATGGGAGTTCAGTGGTCTTTTCACGCGGTGATACATTCGATCCTGATACAGTGTGAATGTCACATGTGCTATAGTTACCTTACATTTCAGTACTTCACGTGTTAACAGTAATGAAAAATGAATACATTTAACCGGACACAACATTCATTTGAATAGAAATCCTACCTTTAATTTTTAATGATATCTTGTTTGTATACATAAGAGCACAGTAGTATATAGAGTTGTCACTCTTTGTGGTGTTGAAAATGGTCAAATTGTAGCAGTTTCCCTGATTTTCTATTTGTAAACGAGAACTTTGGAATTCACCGGTAAATGTACCAGCTACGACTTCAGGCCGTGTTTGGTTTGGACGCTGCTTTAACCAGATAATTTTTCCATCTTGTAGGTTATTCGAAACACAACAGTGCAGAGTCGCAGATTCACCAATATTTACACTGAGTTCTTTCTGAAACAGACGAACTTCTGGCTGTTTGGGAGAATTTGCAGTAACCTGATTTTTACGAGCTTGGTCTGCAAATAAAGATGCGTGTTTATTAGGAAAATTACATTCAAATATATTTTTATGGGCAAAATCTCACCTAAAATAACTAATATTAACATTTAGACTTACTATAGACTCTACTATCTGTCAATGATAGATTATTTTCATATAAAAAAACTAAGACAGTAATAAATCAATATGATAACAAACTCTTATTACTTACACATGGTGCTGAAGATCAAAATTAAAGTCCAGAAATGAGCCATTTGTCATTACTCATGCGGTTTCTACAAATACCACAGTGCTGGCGTTTCATTTACAGAGTATAAATGATTCTGAAGCATGACCATATATATATATAGGTACTGTATATTCTGGTGGGCACGCCCAGTATGCAACGTGATTGGTCCAGGCACATGGTATTTTTAACATCCATTGCTGTGGTTTTGCACAGAATTTGAAAAAAAAAAAAAAAAAAAAAAAAAAAAAAAAAAAAAAGGAAATGTTATTTTTTGATACATTTTATTATTCATTTTGTTTAAACTTTTTTGTTAAAATAAAATAATAATAAAAAAAAACTATTTGTCTTTGTTAAAAATGTAAATCTGTGTACAGTATTTTCATTGTAAATCATAATAGAATTTTTAGATATATATTTTTGTGGTTGTAAGGTGAATGTTAGGACATACAGGAAATGTGCAAACAGATGCAGTTTTCAAAATGTCTTTGACTTTGATAGTGACTGTGTTTTACTTCAACAAGAGTATAAAATGTGAAAGAGGCCAGAAGGAAAAAAAAATCACTAAATTATAAAATACTTTTTTCTTTTTTTTAAATATTGCTTTTAATTTCGCTTTATAAATTGAATGAATGAATAAGTGTGCAGTGTGTTTTCAGCATGAGCTCAACTTTATTACCCAAAAATGTTAATGATCATAAATTTTAAGACTGAATTGACCAAAAACTTTGTAAATAAACACATTTGTAGATTTTATTTAATACAAAACAATGATTGTTAGAATTAGTTTCCACTTCCTCCTACATCAGCTTGCTGGTATTAAAACATCTTCGAGAAAGGAAACTGCTTGCTGCACATTTCCTCTTTCAATAACAGAGTTGACAAATTAAGCACACAGATACGAAAGTTACCCGACTCTATTTCTGTCTCTTTCTCCATCATTCAGTGTACAGTAGAGTTTATAGATATATGTAAGCTAATGGGTCATAAACATGACAGTATGGATAAAATTAAACACGGAACAGCAAATGACACCTTTTAGAGTTAAAGAGACGGCCAGCAAGAAAAAAAATGAGGAAGAACTTGATACTGTATAAAGAACAGGACTGCATTCAAGGAATTGAGATGTTTAAGCAATTTCAAGCATTATAAGTCTAGGAGAAGAGTGTCAGTATTGTTTTATCAATGATGTTAATAATAGTACATGTGGGACGTTTTGGAGACAAGGTGAGGGAAGTGATTAGGATGGTTTGGACATGTGCAGAGGAGGGACATGGGCTTTATCGGTAGGAGAATGATATCAGACAAATAGAGATGGGTTCACCTTTAGAGTCTGGTTCCTTTCAAGGTCTCTTCCTCATACCATCTAAGGGAATTTTTCCTTTCCCCATCCACCCCAGGCTTCATCAGGGATAAACACACATCATTCCTGTTAATTGTTAAGTTCTGTAAAGCTGCTATGAGACAGTCTCCAGTGTGAAAAGTGCTAAAGAAATAAACTTGACTTGATCTTAAAATTGTGTTTGTCCTACAGTGTAATGATCATGTGGGCCAGCAAAGCATGCGTTTGAACTTCGACACTTTGTCATTAATACGGAAGCCAGTAGTATATTTACATTTAGCAGACGCCCGTGTTCAGAGCGACGTACAAAAGTGCTTTAAGTCTCTATCAATGAATAAATCTACACTGGTTTACTAGATTACAAACTTACGACAAATCAGCCTACAACTGTATTTTTTAACGCAAACTTGGAAAGTGCTAGTGGAAGTGTTTCAGGAAGAGGGAGGTCTTCAACCATCACCTGTAGATAGCCAGCCAGGGACTCTGCTGTTCGAACGTCTAGGGAAAGTTTGTATCACCACCTCGGTGCCAGAACAGAGAAGAGCCTTGATGTATGGTGTATAGCTCTTACCCTGAGAGAAGGTGCTACTTATACTGTCACAGGAAGATGAAAAAGTCAAAGTTCTCACCATTGGTAATCAAAACATTAAAACAAACCATTTGACAGCATCATAGCTGCATCACTTATCTTCTCTTCAGGAATTTACACCATGCACTGCAGAACATGAGCATGCAGAGAAAAAAGAGTTTCTATCTGTTCTAACCACAGTCACTTCTGCCTACTAGCATCTGGTCATAGTTAGTTCAGGATCTGAGCTACAGCCAGTGGTCTCGCTGAATCTTTAACATCTTTGTTCACCTTGTAAAAGTCATGCATGCAGAACCTGAGAACACTAAGCAGTTACAATAATCAATTTATATTATTTATTGTTATTAAAATTATTGCATTGAAAAAAACGTTCAAGAAATCGACAAAACACTGCATGCAAAAGTAAAAAATAAAACAAATGTTAGTTATTCTCCACAAAATGCAACACTGCAGTCATAAAATAAAAAAATATGGATTTTTCTCTTTCTCGGTTTTTATTTTATTTTATTTTTATTTTAGTTAACATCAATACAAGAATATTGAAAAAGAAAGGAAATCATAAATGTAATTTTTTTAATTGTGTATCCATGTAAACCATGTCGCATTCATGTTTTAGCTACACACTGGAAAAATTTATACCTTTAACATATGGAAATGTATTTTATATTTCTTACTATAAAACTTTATTTAAAATGTATTTCTTCCTGTTATTTAGTATTATCACGTCTCCTGTGTATCTGTTAGCAGATAAATTATCAGTGAAGCTTGAAATACATAATAATACAATAAATTACCCTTAAGTCAAAATATTTTCATTTATATTTCCAATGATATATATTTCATGTGGTATGACTTATTTGTTTATGTTACACCTCACAGTTCGATTCACATCGGAGTACACACACTCATCGACGGAGTCCGGTTTTCTCCTTCCAGCTTTGACTTTCCGCTTAGAGAACTGCAAAGCTGCATAATTCAGAGTGTCGTCTTTAAATTCCTATAAAAAAAAAAAAAAAAGAATAAATGAGTGAAAAAAAAAATTAATTAATTAATTAATAATAAAATAATAAATTAAATTAAAAATAAATGTAAAAAAAAAATTATATATATATATATATATATAATGCAAAAAAACATAATAAAAAATTCGAACTGTCGTGCAATACAGTATTGGTAATTTTGCTAAATAAAGAAATAAAACCAAAAAGCTTGATTATACAATATATTTTGAACATATAACGTGCATTGTATAAATATAGTAACATTTCACAGTTTGTAAGAAAAAAAAAATGAACAATGAGAAATGTTTGAATAAACCCTAGTAACAAAAAATGATATATGTTTTTATTATTATTATTATTATTATTATTATTATTATTATTATTATTATTATTATAAATTTATTCCTATTTAATTTTACTAAGAAGTCCCATTGTGATTATTGCTCTATTTTACAAGACGGACCGGGCCAAGGCAGCAGCCATGTAAAACTCAACATTAAAACTCATACAAAAAAAGTGCAAAACATACAAAACCCTTATTTAACACAGCGGTTTCTTATTAAAAACAAACACAAATCAAAAGACTATAGCTGTAAATAAACAAATTCACATAAATAAATAGATATGCATTTTGCCAATTATTCCACAACCAGGGTGAATAAAATGTAGTTTTACAGAAATATGCAGTTTTCCACACATCTGTAGAAACCTGGGGAAATTTTCCCCTTTCTCACTTTACAGATAAAAAAATACTAGTGCTCTTTTGAATGCAGTGATGAATAGAAAACTTTACATTTCTGATAAAACACAGACACGCATGAAACACTGAATCAAGGCTCTTAAAAACGCATCTCTGTACAAAATGTCACCAAAATGTAACTTTCTACCTCAACACTTAAAATGAAATAGGACTACTTTTTTTAATAAAAGCCAATCTTTAGTTTAAGCATCCATTCAAGATGAGCAATATTTACTTTAAATAGCAGTCTATCATCTATCCATATACAGTACCCTAGTATTTGTAAGACCCCTCTTTCAATAGATTTCCATAGGCTTTGGAAATACCAGTACCATCACACAACTGCGACCAAACTTTTGTAAAGATAAAAAAAAATCAACTTTGTTTTCTGTGCATTTAGAATCAATTTTAAACTCAACAGAGCACTCAGTAAACAATTTAATGCAGTCTGAAGTTCTTGTGCTGCCTGTGAAATGGAGGAAGCAAATGTAGAAATAACATCTGCAATTTTGCTCAGATTTTCTTTCCAATATCATTTTAAAAAAAAGAAGAAAAGAAAACTGTGGATAGCATCTTTAGATTTTTCACGAAACTTCCACATAAACATGCTGAATTTGGTTTTAGATCATTTTCAACCCAATAAACAGCTTTCAAACTGAGACCAACATTTCAGCAGCAATTTCTGATTCACTCATTCAAACATCTTAGATAAATCCACAAATAAAGCACAAATAATGATTTTTTTCTATACAAGGTACCAAATACACCATTTGTCACAATCATAGTAGCAGTAATGGCACTGTGACCAGTTCTAAATCCAGACTGAGAATCGTTCCAAACAGTATTATCAAGTTAAAACTGTTCTAACTACAATCCCATCTGGAATTTAAGAATGTTAGCTAAAAAAAAGAAGTTTGGAAATAGGACAATCATTATATACATTTTTAGTATATTTTTTGCTCACATACCTGCTGCATTCCTGGAGAATCTTCAACAGAAGTGTTCACTAATAATACAGAAACACATCTAATAATACAGAAACAGTTCTTCAAAGAAAAACTAAAAAATATATACATAATTAAATAAATAAATAAAATAAATAAATAAATAATCATAAAAAATTATATATATATATATATATATATGTATTCCAATGAAAATGAATGTCTTACTTTTATCACATTTTCTTCTCAGGAGGAAATAAATGAGACAGAAAATCAGAAGTGCGCACAAACCCAAAGCCGATCCCAAACCGAGCACTGTCCAATGTAGAGATCTGATTATTTTCAATACCGTGAAACACAAATACGATTCACAATCACGAATGATCAAACATTTTACCTGTTTTTTCTTGTGTGTTCATGCTCATGTTGTCTTCATGCAGTGTTGGATTAGATGTTACTGATGTAGTGGTAACACGCTCACCTATAAACATTCAAACAACAGTAAAAAAGCAAATAGGAATATCACTTTTTCTTAAAACAGTGAACATTTTACTACTCTTACATTAATAAAGAATGAAATATTTGTTCATTAAATCATACATTTTGTATGACGTAGAAATCCTACCTTTAATTTGTAACCGAGTTCCAGCTGCAAACATGAATGCACAGTAGTACGTGGCTTCGTCAGACACTGTGGAGTGTGAAATGGTCAGATTAAAGCAGTTTCCCAGTTTTTTAATCTGAAAATGTGAATTTTGGAATTCATGGTAAAATGTTGCAGTAGCAGTTTTAGGAACCCTGACTATAACCCGGGGCTGATTTCCATTTTGTTGCCTAAACCAGATTATTTCACCATCATCTTTTCCTATGACACAACATTGTAGATGAGCCGAGTGTCCGATATCCACACTGAGCTTTGTTTCAGGGTGATAAACGTCGAGCTCTTTGAGGGATTGTGCAGAAATGCAGTATCTACCAGACTGGACTGTATCTAAAAAAAATATATATATTTTTTGAAGCAAATAGATGCATAGCTCAAAATATAAGATGTATGTAATACAATGGACACAAAAATGTAAAATACTTACACGTGACACTAAAGACCAAAATTGAGATCCAAAATCCATTCATATTGAATGCCCTCTTATTGCATTGTTTATGTGCAGATTATGAATGTTTCTGATGCAAGGATTATATATATATACTTGAGCTGGCCTGTGGTGAGCACACCTCGAAATCTATCATGTGATTTAATCTAGTAAATGGAAAAAAAACTGAACAGCACAATCTTTTCACGAAACCACACCCCACCCTCTAATGTGGTTTGTGCATAATGTCATTGAATGGAAAGTTCATCGCAGGTTATTTTGAGACCATGCTAATGGTATTAAAAAAATCTGCACGGGTGAAATGACCTTAAAAAAATACAAGGTTGAGACCACACTGAAAATCTTGAAAATCTGGAATCGTTAATTTTATTTTGGCGCTAAACAGGTTTTAGATATTTGCAAACATTTAAATCAAGTTAGAAAATGTTCAGTATTAACCACCACCAAGCTGCAGCTGTTGGGCCCCTAAGCAAGGCTCTTTATCTTTTCTGCTCTAAGGATGTGGTATCATGGCTGACTCTTTGCTCTAGAACCTTCAATTTCACTGTTAGGCAGTGTATATGTGACAAGTAAAATCTTCTTTGTTCAAGAAGAATATTGACATTAAGATCAGATATTCATCAGATCTAATCACTTCTATTAAAAAGTGTTCCAATAACATTCTAATTGGTTTGATCTAAAATTACATCAATGCCACCATAATGCACACTAAAGCAATAATTAGATGTTTTAAACACGCTTCATATGGAACACATTAAACTCTGTCATTTGTGTATTTAAACTCATGCTTTATAATTTCCTTTTCATTCATGTTGCAGTCTAAAAGTTGATGTATAATGAAAAATAATGCTTTAAATTAGCATAGACTGCAAGATAGAAGCGTTTTACTATCTATCTCAGACCTTTGGATCCCACAAATCTTAAAGAGAAATGTATTTATGTATGTAATTTCTACCACTAGATGGCGTTATTTAGATCTACCTTCGTTTTTGGCACTAAATTTGGTCGACATTGTAGATGAAATTTGAAATGATAACAACTCGCTGACATCAGAAGAATTCATTGTACCAAATTGGGACACTGAGATTATCAGTTACTACTGATCCAAAGTCTCAAAGTTTTAGTTACATTACGTGTTCAACACCATGGACAGCGACACAAACCTGATCAAGTAAAATGTTTGCTTGTGGAGTAATTTCACATGGTGGCAAAATCACTATGTAATAACACAAAGTTCAACTAATTACAACTGAACTAAATGCAAGTTTTTAAAAAAATTAGATCAGGGCTTTGTGGACTCTGGTTCTTCAGGTTCTTCTCTACACTGCATAGACTGTATGCAGACTGTTTGGAATCAGTGTCCTGATGCTGAAAACATTTGGGGCCAATCAGATGGCTCCCTAATGGATAAGTATCTTCCTGTATTTCTCATCAATGAGCACACCATTAATCCTGACAAAATTTCCAACTCCATTTACAGAAATGCAGCCTTGAAGTCACAGGAAACCTCCACCATGCTTCACTGTTGCCTGCAGACACTCATTGTTGTGCTACTTTTTGTCTTTCAGAAACATTTTTTTGTAGCAAAATATTTCAGTTCTTGACTCATTAATCCAGAGCACCTGCAGAGTTTGATTTGTGGTCAAATAAATCTATCACTTTATAAATTCAGACTGAAGCTGAAGACACGGTACAGTATGTTACGATGTATTTTCTATCCTGGGAGATTAAACGGAAAGCACACATACATGAGAAAAAGGAGAATCTATGTATGTTTATTGTTACCGTGTACATAGTGTGGTACATTATCATTTTATCCACACTTCAGTGCACTACATCACAACCTACCAATGAAAAAAAAAAAAAAAAAAAAGATAGAATTAACCACTAGGTGGCAAGATTTTTTTTAACAGGTCAGATTTGTAAATCAGTGCTCAGATTTGATTTGAAAATAAAAAAATTCAAAATTTAATTTAATTTAATTTAATTTAATTTAATTTAATTTAATTTAATTTAATCTAATTTAATTTAATTGTCATAAGCACATCAACTATTTGGTAGTCTTGGGTTGCCAGGTAATGATTTGTACTTTCAGGACCTTTCTGGTTTTTGATTTTGCCCATCTGTTGCTCTGTTTGTCTGTTCGGAATTTTTGCCACTAAGCCTGTCTGCCCTGCCAAGCATGCCTCCAAGCCTGTCCCAAGCCCCGCAGAGGGTGCCGATTTACCTATGACCTCCGCAGAGGGCGTTACTCCGCCTTAGACCTGTGCAGAGGGCGTTACTCCGCCTTAGACCTGTGCAGAGGGCATCACTCTGCGTCATCACGTCGCTCAAGGAAATGCAATTTCTCTTTCTTATTGAAGACTGTTATTCTTAAACTCTCTGCTCGCATCCTGCATTTGGGTCCAGCTGCCTGCTCATTCTGACATGTACTGTATATGACACTTTATGTATGTTAATTTGCTATAAGAGGAAACAATACAGGTCTTACAGGCCTACTGTATATTCTATAAGACTTTACTGATCTGTCCAGGGTGTGTGAAAATTCCTACTTATAGAGATTTAATAAATATACTCATAGGATTTTGCCTTTTTTTTTTGTGGGGTGTGGGATAATATTTATTATTTATATAAAAATGTAACAATACTATGCAATTCAAACTATTTAGGTTTTAATAGTAAAGAGCTGTGTTGTAATGGCATTTGTCTTGGAAACCATTAGAATTGTAGAATGTATGGTTTC
>JBCEWE010000339.1:861737-889237 GCA_039877035.1 Silurus lanzhouensis | reverse complement strand
AATCCTCGATTTCAAGCAGAAAGATCTTCAAACTGCTCCAATATGATCATTTCTAACATCATACAGTCTGATGAAGCCGTGTACTACTGCTCAATCGTCTCACCATACGGCGTGTTTGGAAATGGGACTTATTTAAAAATTAAAGGTAGAGTTTATGCTTAAATTGAATAAACTACACACAGCAATCAGACATAACATTGTGAATAACAGTGAATAACACTGATATTCTCTTCATCATGGCACCTGTTAGTGGGTGGATTTATTTATTGAGCAGCAAGTGATCATTTTGTCGTGTAGCTCAAACTGCTGAAGTTCATGCTGTTGATGCCTCGATGGGTCACAAATGTTTTGGCAGCAGAAGGCGGCCAACACAATATTCGGCAGGTGGTCATAATGTTATGCCTGATCTGTGTTTCCACATATAATACACATCATATAGAGTAATATTATTCCTTTTTATCATCATTATATTCAACCTGGAAGATAAATAACAGTAAAGTAGTAAAATGCTGACTGTCTTTTTTTACCAACACTGAAACACAGACTTTTAGTAAATCATGATAAATGTTTATACAATAGGTAAGAAAGATACTATTTCATCCGGAACATCTAAACCAGGTCTGTATGATGATTCAGTGCATGGCGACTGCACTAAAAACACCACACAAGAGAAAGCAGGTAAGATTCTTATCTTATAATTCAGTTTTAATGACTAATAGTTCATTCATAAAGCATTACAGTATCAGAAATGATCAGATCTCTATGTTGGACAGTGATCGGTTTGGGATCGGCGTTGGGTTTGTGCGTGCTGATGATCTTCTGTCTCATTTATTTCCTACTGAAAAGGAGAAAATGTGATCAGAGTAAGTGTTTTAATAATAATTACTTAAATAGAATTAAAGTACAAAATAAAACGTATTACTGTGTTTCTGAATGAATAGTGAACGCTTCCATAGAAGATTCTCCAGGAATGAGGCAGGTACGTGTGCAGAAATGAATACTTATTCTATTTATATATATATATATTGTTGAAATGTATTCTTTAGTAGCCTTGGCGAACCTTCCTATCTTGACCTTCTTGGAGACAGGATGCTCCTGTCTTTGCTGACCTGTACATTTTGTGCTATCGCGTGACGTGACAGGACGATAGAAGACCAAGGGCGTTCAGTTAGAAGATAGATATAAGCACATTCTGTTCCCTTTTCTTACGCACATATGTTTCATATATATATATATATATGTGTGTGTGTGTGGTATGCATGTGTGTGCGTGTGTGTGTGTGTTTTTGTTTATTTGTTTATTTGTTTATTTAATTATTTTTAATTTATTTTTAATTTATTTGTTTGTTTCCTAGGGAGCTGAAGATGAAATTCTCAATTATGCAGCTTTGAAATTCTCCAAAAGAAAAGAGAAAGTTGAAAATAGCAGAATGGTCTTGACAGTTCAGTGTGTGTACTCCAGTGTGAAACACGATTGTAATATGTAAGATGAAGGATCCAGAGCACTTCTCTGTTCTTCTCACACAAAAAAAAATTGAGGTGTAATATTTTTAAACTGATTAAAGACAAAAATAATGTTTATACATCACCCAAGTTGCATTTATTGGATTTTGACACAACAATTATCATGTGAAGTTACACATGTAAACTTATATTTAAATGATATATTCTAAAGCACTGACACAATGTAATGACACTATACATCTTCAGCATAGTTTGCAACAAGAACAGGAAATGACACCTACCACATGCTCACTCTCTTTTCTCATAAGTGTTACACTTACAATACACTTATAATACATCCAATAATAATCTAATACAAGACCCAAATATTTAGCTTTATATTTATCATTTACAGAATAGTGTGTAGTGTGCAGTTATTCACTCATTAATTGCTTATAATAGATAGATTGTGTATGTATGTACATTTAATATGTTGTGTACTACACTATAACTGATAAAAGCTGCCTTGCTGTTAACGTCAGTAAATGTGTTTAAAGCACCTCTCTGTTCTTCTCACATGAAAAAAAATATATAATTGTTATAACTATTTGTTTTCATTAATATTTTTAACAGCTTAAAGGCAAAAATGTCAATTATAAACGGTACATGATTATACACGCATTGCATTTATTTAATTTTTGACACAATAAACAAATTTCCATGTAACACACACAAGCTTAGAATTATATTTAAAATTATATATTCCAAAGCACTGAGGCAATGTAATGACATCACACTATACATGTTCAGCAAAGTTTGCAACAAGAACAGGAAATGACACATACCACATGTCCAGGCAGTTTCAGGTTTCATCATATCATATAATGATATAAAACAAATACATACAGTGCCCTCCACAATTATTGGCACCCCTGTTTAAGATGTGGTCGTGGACTTCAAAAAATTCTCCTTTTTTTTTTAAACAACATAGAACCCAAATGCAAAAAAAGAGAAAAATCCAACCTTTTATTTAAGTACATTACTTTGGTGGTAAAAAAATCACACATTTAGAAAAAAAAAAAAACTTGAAATCATCTGTGCCACAATTATTGGCACCCCTAACAATTCCTCTGAAAAATTTTATTGTTTTTTTTTTTTTTTATATATTTTTCTGTAGTTGCTAAGGTTGGTCAGGGTATCTTGGGACTTTTAATTAGTAATTCATGATTTCCTGTTTCCCTGGGGTATAAATATGACGTGACACAGAGGCCTAATTCTCTTACCCATTTGTCAACATGGCAAAGACAAGAGAACACACCATTCAAGTAAGGCAGATGTGTGTCGACCTTCATAAGTCAGGCAATGGCTACAAGAAAATAGCCACTCGCCTTAACTTGCCGGTATCTACAGTCAGAGGAATCATTAAGAAGTTTAAAACAACTGGAACAGTGACAAACAAGGCTGGAAGAGGTCCCAAGTTTATCTTGCCACAACGCACAGTGAGGAGGATGGTAAGAGAAGTAAAAAAATTTCCCAAGCTCACCGTCACAGAATTGCATCAAAGAGTGGCATCTTGGGGTCACAGAGTCTCCAAAACAACCATCAGACGCTCTCTACATGCCAACAAGCTGTTTGGGAGGCATGCAAGGAAAAAGCCTTTTCTCACTAACACTCACAAACGTAAACGTCTGGAGTTTGCTAAGCGGTACTGGGACTTCAACTGGGATCGTGTGCTTTGGTCAGATGAGACTAAGATTGAGCTTTTTGGCAACAAACACTCTAAGTGGGTCTGGCGTAAAACAAAAGATGAGTATGCCGAAAAGCACCTCATGCCCACCATGAAGTATGGTGGAGGATCTGTGATGCTGTGGGCCTGTTTCTCTTCCAAAGGCCCTGGGAACCTTGTTAGGGTGCATGGCATTATGAACGCTTTGAAGTACCAGGATATTTTAAATAAAAACCTGATGGCCTCTGCCAGAAAGCTGAAGATGGGTCGTCAAAATGTGGCAAAATCTACACAAAAGTGGTTCAGCAGTCACAAACTCAAGGTCCTCCCATGGCCATCTCAGTCCCCAGACCTCAACCCAATAGAAAACCTGTGGGGCGAGCTAAAGAGAAGAGTGCATAAGAGAGGACCCAGGACACTGGATGATCTAGAAAGATTGTGCAAAGAAGAATGGTCAAAAATCCCTCTCTCTGTGTTCTCCAATCTTGTGAAATGTTATAGGAGGAGATTAAGTGCTGTCTTGTTGGCAAAAGGAGGTTGTACAAAGTATTAACATCAGGGGTGCCAATAATTGTGGCACACATGATTTCAAGTTTTTTTTTTTTTCTAAATGTGTGATTTTTTTTTACCACCGAAGTAATGTACTTAAATGAAAGGTTGGATTTTTCTCTTTTTTTGCATTTGGGTTCTATGTTGTTTAAAAAAAAAAGGAGAATTTTTAGAAGTCCACGACCACATCTTAAACAGGGGTGCCAATAATTGTGGAGGGCACTGTATATACAGAATGGTATATACTTCTTTAATAAGATCTAAAAGCTGAAACATCGACAAAGTACAGGTCATTAATACATCCAAGTTTATAATTCATTAAAACATATAAAGTTTAGTAGTTTATATCTATAAATAAGATGAATTGAATTGACTATTTTGTAACGGCGTGGTACAAATCTTCACCATGGCCACATCTCTCTTTTTTTTTTTTTTTTTTTCACATTTCTCACACTTGGTGTATGAGAGATGTGAATGTGTTTTGTTTTTGTTTTGTTTTGTTTATTAGAACCAATCGCATGTTATATTTTGGAGCATGCTCAGTAAAGACCACCTGAAATATAAATACAAATGTTTCTTCATACTCACTCTGTTGAGTGTGAATACCTGTCATGGCTGTTTTCTGGGTTTTCATGCTGATCTTCTGCGTGATGTGTAAGTAATCATTTTCATATTCAATGTTCAAGTCGTTTTTAGGATAATTTTCTATTTAACAGATATTTTTGTAATTAATTAATTTAATTGATTAAAATAAAGATATGTTAACGAGCACAGTTAATTGGCTAAGAATTAAATCCAACTAATTAATGCGTTTGTTTTTCTAGATAGAGTCCAACCTCGTAGGAATTTTGCTCATACTATTGCAGAACCAGAAGTTCATCAGGCTGATACAGAACTCTGTGTGGATATCGGTGACTCGGCTACTCTACAGTGCTGTGTTTATGGGACAGATATTGGGGTAGTTATTTGGTATAAACAACCAAACAGAAAACAGCCTCGGATTATGTGCAGAACCTTTAAAACTGATAAAGAAACTTTTTTTCATGAATTTCGAAATCCTCGATTTCAAGCAGAAAGATCTTCAACCTGCTCCAATATGATCATTTCTAACATCATACAGTCTGATGAAGCCGTGTACTACTGCTCAATCGTCTCACCATACGGCGTGTTTGGAAATGGGACTTATTTAAGAATTAAAGGTAAAATGTACACTAAAACAGGATTCAGCTACATGTCTACATATAGTACACATCATATGTAGTGATACTTTTCCTGACAATAAATTCATGATAATAAAAATAAATGTTTATAGGTAAAAATGTTACTATTTTATCAGGAACATCTAAACCAGCTCTGAGTGATGATTCAGTGGTGTGTGAAGCATCAGTGTATCAAAACAGCACTAACATCAATGCAATCAAAAGCACAGGTTAGTCATGATTCATTGTTAGTGATATTAATTTAGAATAATTACTCTGTATTTATTGCTAATTATATAATTGTATACCTGGAATGATCAGATCTCTTTTTTGGACAGTGCTCTGTTTGGGGACGGCTTTGAGTCTGTGCGCACTTCTGATTTTCTGTCTCACTTATTTAAAAAGTAAAAAATGCAAAAGTAAGTTATTTCCTATTAAATTAATTAAAAAGTACGATGTCTTTGTTCTATCAGAAAACATGTTTTTTTTACTTTTATTTTTTATTTTTTATTAATAGTGAACACTTTTCTAAAGGATTGTCCAGAAAGGATGCAGGTATGTGATCAGTAAATACTAAACATTGTATGAAGTAAAGAATTTATTATATACTGCAGAGGGGTTGCTGCTATTCAGAATCTCCTATAGAAATGCATGTCTAATTTTATGCTACATACTTTTACATTTGTAAATTTTTACTACATAGAATTTGTCATTAATTGGTGGTCAGTTCGAAAATATTGTATTCTTCTTCTTCTTCTTCTTCTTCTTCTTCTTATTATTATTATTATAGAGTAGTAATAGTGGTAATAGTAGTAGGAACAACATCAATAATAATAAAAATTATAATAATAAGAATAAACTGCTATTTTCAGGAGTCTCAGGCTGATATATTAAATTATGCATCTTTCTGGTCCTATTATGAGAGGAGCCACGACTCATCTGTCAATTCTGTGCACTCTGAAGTGACATACAAGTGTATTATGTAATATTTTAAATAAAACTGTAATATGAATGTAATTTAAAAAACAAACAAACAAACACACACACACACACACACACACACACACACACACACACACAACACATATATATATATATATATATACATATATATATATATATACTGTATATATGTGTGTGTGTGTGTGTGTGTGTGGTGTGTGTGTGTGTGTGTGTGTGTGTTTGTTTTTTTAAATTACATTGTGATGTGTGTGTGTGTGTGTGTGTGTGTGTGTGTGTGTTTGTTTTTTATACATTGTGGTGTGTGTGTGTGTGTGTGTGTGTGTGTGTGTGTGTGTGTGTGTGTGTGTGTGTAACACAACTAAGACTTTATGACACATGATAAAAAAAATAAATGCAGAACAAAATAATAAAAATAATAATAATAAAAAAAATGCAAATAAATGTGTTTGTGTGTTTATCCATCCATCCATCCATCCATCCAATAAATTACATATAGTTTAAAGAAATGCTATAATGATAATGCATTCTTCATCAAAACAGAATTGTTTTAATAAACTGTAGTATATAGTGTCTTCAGACTTTTACTGATTAGCGAAAGTAGTTGGAAAACCTGGAGGACAAAAACAGGGACATGATAAGAACATACAATAACAGTAATCTGAATTTAGGACAAAACTAAAACCGCTGGAGTTTTGAGGGAAATTATTTGTTTAAACTTTGGTCAGTAACTATGAAGAAGAGGAATTTATAGATAGTTTTTTAATCGTGCTGCTGTATGATGATCTCACTGAAAGTTCAGATTAAAGGCAAATTCTTTAGATCTTGATATAACATGATCTGGTATACAGACAAGTGAATAATTATTGGATGAATTGGGTTTCTCATAAATGTTGCCATGACACTGCAGGTTCAGTGTCTGTGTACTGTTAAAGACTGATCCTGAACCTCATGGAGATTTTACTGTAGCTCCAAAACACAAATGGATGACAGACAGATATTCCACCCAGTTTCAGCAAAATGTAAAAATCAAGAAATGGGCAGGATTTAGAGAGCTGAGTTAGTTTGGGACACACATTTCACTTCAGAGTACACAATATCACGATGTTGATCGCTCTTCCTCCTCCCACTTTTATTTTTCTTCTTATTGAAATGTAAAGCAGCATAATTCAACTCCACGTCATGTCCCTGTGGGAATAAAACTCACATTAATCCACATGTAACAGGTATATGAACCTCAAAAATATAAATGCATGTTGTTGGGAGAATTTTATTCCACACAGTTTATACTCTAATAGTCGATTCTGATTGGTCAGCAGCTCTGATAGTCATGTACATGCAGATCGCAGGTTTTTATTAATAACCAGCAGTGGATGTATAAACTAAATCAATAGGTTGTCCAACATGGGAAAATCTTCAAAACAGAAAATGTTCCAGATCTGATCAAAACTGAGAACGCAAGCTGGTGTTTAAGCAACTGTTCATAGCTGCTGTATATTAATGCGAAACAGAAAACAAGCCGAAGTTCTACGACATTAAACATGTGCAAATGCTGATCGATTATTTATCAATAACAGCACAACCCAGTGTAAAAGTGCATTCTGTGAGTGTATAATATCTACCTCATCGGCCGCTCTTTCTGCCACAGTGTGTCGCTGAAATCTTTCTACAAAAAAATACACATCTACATAGTTTATATTTTATTATTGATTAGTTATATAAACATTTTTTTATTTAATTTTTATTTATGGAAAAAAAAATTAATAGATTGATTTCAGCCAGTGATTTAACTAAATATCCAGATGCACATCTTATATGCAATTATTTAAAATTTGTATAATTTTTTTTATATTATTTTGCTATCATTTCAATATTGTTTTAAGCAAGTAATATCATTATTTATTTGTTTGTTTGTTTTTATTACCATTTAGTTATAATTTATTCTCAACCATTTATTATACACGTTTACCAAACATATAACTACTTACTGCTATGGTGTTTATCATGCTTCCATTTACACACGAGAATAGTTTGAGCCGTGAGCAGAATCGCACACAGTCCCAAAGCCAAGGTCAGAATGATCAATGAAGCATTTACAGTCTTTTCTGTTTAATAGAAATGAAAAAAATAAAGAAAGAATGAATAAATTAATTAATTAATGGATGCATGGATAAATAAATAGATGAAGGAAAAAAACTAAACTAAAAATAAAGAAATAAAAATTATAATAAATTAATTCATCCAACACAAAAAGCACACACAAAAAAATTGCCATTGAAATTATTTCATAAAAAAAAAAAAATTATTTTGGTTAAAATGGTACTGAAACACAACATTTTTTACATGTTATAATGTTTCACTATTTTAGAAAGAAAGCACAAATAAAGGTTGCAAAAAATTTCGAAGTGAAATATCAATGTGAATTTGTGTTCAAATCTGGGTTTTTTTTCTCGAATTCTTCATCTATTGTCTCTTATTGAAAAAAGAAATAGCGTGAATTCTGAAATGCAAAAACTTATAATGAAGTATTTAATTATAACTGCTTTCTATATCAAATCAATCCACTACAAAACATCAATTCAGGATCTACTAATTTTGTCAAGCTACAAATATCAATGAAATACAGAATATACCTAAGAATAGACAGAGAATAGAGTCTCACCCAGCTGTACTCGTGTCCCGTTCCCCAAAATGATCTTCCCACACAGGACCACAGCGCAGTAGTAAGTTCCAGTATCATTGAGGCTGAAGATGTTCTTGGACAAGTTGTACACACAGGTGTGTGTAGAAGATTCACTCTCACACTGAAGGCTGCTGTTGTGATGAGTGTAAATGATTTGAGGATGGGATTGTGATGGAGCAGCTCTGAACCAGAGCACTTGGAGTTCTGCTGCTCTGCTCTCAGAGAGAACCGAACACTGCAGAGTCACTGATGCTCCTGCAGGAACTGAGATCGGAACACCGCTCTGGAACACTGTGACGTTCAGATGTGGTTTATCTGTAGGAGAATTAAATACAAATTTGATCAGTAATGCAGAAGATTTATAAGATGTGTAGTGTAGTGGATTATACAAACTATAGCTGTGAAAACATTTTATTGTGTAACAATGTATTGCATAATAACAAAAATAATACTAAATAAATATCTTTATATTATCACAGTATATCATATGTTAATATAACTGGATGAATTTCATAGGAAATAAAAAAAGGAGTATATAAATTACCTCTTACAGATAAAAATATTCCACTGGTAAATTTAATAATATTTACTTCAGACCTTCCACAGAAGTACATCGCTTCATCATCTTTATTAACATCATGAATATTCAGAGAAATTAGACCTTTAGTTCTGTTTAGCTGAAACGCATTTTTATTAAATGGGGATACAATTATAGCAGTGCTCAACGGTCCGCTCATCCCGATCGCCTGAGGGATTCCTCCAAGCTTCTGCTGGTACCAGAGTATGAGTCCTTTACTGGACTCTCCTCCGAGTGTGCACTGAAGAGACACCGCATGGCCGACATCCGCGGAGACGAGCGAGACGGTTTCATCGAAATGTACAGATTGTGCTGAAACTATAACAAAAAAAGAATTACATAAAAAAATTATCACTTTTGTTACAAAGTGATTTGCTGCTTTGCATAAAATACTTAAAATCATACACATAGAAAGAAAAAACAATCATAATATAAAATTATTATAAATGTAAATATTATTGAAAAATTAAAAAAACTATTGAAAAAAAAAAAAAACATTTAAAGAAAACAATAAAGACATTTTTTTTTTTAATTGATACAATGAAAATGGCAAAAAAAAAGCTTTTTATTAAAAGCAGAATTTAAAAAATCCATAAAAGAAAAAAATTTATATTTTTCCTAATAATATAAATAGATATTCAGGTTCATGTCTGAAGTTTTACTTACATATATAGAGAAAGAAAATGAGAATCCACACTGGAGCCATGATCATGACAAAAACAATAAAACAACTCAAATGTTCCAACACCTGAAGCACTGAACACTTCAAGCTCAAATTCGTTTTTTTTGTTGTTTTTTGTTTTTTTTATACCTCACTGGATGTCACGTCACAAGTCAAAATTTCCACCAGCATGCTGTGTAACCTTCTTCAACCACCAGAATCAGTGACACAAACAAAAACCACAAAAAAAAAAAAAAAAAAAAAAAAAAAAAAGAAGAAATTGATGTTTACAGGTAAGACTGAATGCAGGTTCATACATACGATAAATTCGTTTTATTTTTTATATATGAAGGCAGAATATGTACATATTGTGTCAGTGTGACAGGAGCAGTAAAAACTAGCATTCTGTAGCATAAACAACCAAACACAGTGAGGTTCATAAGTATTTGGACACCAGCACAATCCTTATAGATTGACCTTGTAAGAATCATTGTGCATTTCTTTAATGCACAATAACTGCATTTTTACATGTCAAAAGTAATTGGACAGAAAATCTATTACAAATAATAGAATTATCTTTAACACATGGATATAAATCCTGGTTAATGGCTGCCTTTAATAACATTAAAGGCTGCATTTAATAACATTTCAATACGACTAAATAATGTACAAATGGCACTTTCTTTACCTTATAATGAACAAACCTCATAATCAAACTAAAGGACAAACACACTGCCTATCAATTTCCAACCAAATTTCTATTTCTATTTTTAAACTAGCATTTTTGTTCAATTCAGAGGCAACCCAGTGTGTATTAGCTCGCTAGTTGTTAATGTTTTGCTCTTTTATGCTAGTGTTTGTTGTGGGACTAAACAGTTCAAATAGCTTCTAGTTAAAGGGGAAATCTGTGTGTGAGATTCTTAAGGCTTTTATCTCAACCTACTCGTTCTCATACATCAGAAAAGATCTTTATCAACCCTCAACCTCAAACCACAGGAGGCTTCAACTGATCACCACAAAGATAAATAAATCCAGAGACTAGTTTAACTTGCATTATGTTTATCATTTTATTGCATTATCCTAATATTTTTAACTCATCACACAAAACTGGTTCAGTGGTGGGTCATACAGTTCATGTCTAGGCCTTCAGTGGTGTACTTTCTCAATCAATCCACCTCTTAATACAATCATTTTTACATCACAGCTTATAAAACGCTCAATATTATACAGAAACGCAGTATAAAAAAAGAGTTGCAGCACAGACAAAATGAATAAATGCGATTACTAAAGCAAGAAACCCAATGAACTCAATTCAGAAAGTCTCCTTTCACTGTAGCCACAGCTGCACAGCTGCACAGACTGCATACATCATCTCCAGCAGAAGCATCAATTTTTACCTCATAAAATGACCCCAGGTCTTCCCTGCACTTTTGATTTTGTTCTGTGCATTATATTTGGAGGGGGAATTTGAAATTAAGGCAAATTGTGTGTATTTACGCAAATTTTAACGGAAATAAAACTTTAAGTATAAATGTTTCATGAAAAAGCTTAACAGCTGTATTAAGCTGTTTTGGTTGACCTTTTCTCACGATGTCCAGCTTTTCTTGAAAAGTCTGTTTAGTAAACATCATTGCAAGTGAATCTGCAACCACATCAATTTATTTTCCTCTGTCAGCCATTTGGAATAAAAAAGCAGCTATTCAATCCACACGAATATGTTTGCTAGCTCTGACTAGCATCCTTCTGACTAGCCAATCAAAAATTTTATAACACTATTTGCTTTAGTGGCACCTATCTGCCATTCTTGGGCCCTTGAGAAAGGCCCTTAACTCTTTGTGCTCTGGGGACAGTGTATCATGTTTGACCCCAGCTTCCTAACATTGCTGGAAAATGTAGACAATTTTGCTATAAACTACATGTAACAAAATAATGATACTGAGCATCTTGTTCAGGCTTTTATAACCACTAAGGTGGCGCATTTCATTCACCGAAAAGAAACTCGCCGCAAATCTACTAATTTTATGCACCGAGTTCCACTTTCATTACGAGGTCCTGCTCACGATGCCTAAAGCTCTAAAGTTCTTTGCTGATCTCTTTATTCACATGCTTAATCATTTCTAGATTCAATTAGTACATCATGCTTTAAGAGATATTCAGTGGAAATATTTGAGTTATTCACGTGTGTAAATAATGAGACCGCACGGATTTCAAAATAATTACTTTCAGACATCTTTATATCATTAGAACAGCATCGTTTATATTGATGATTATCAGGATTATAATTGATACCCATCATTTCCCTCATGCAGGTCATCCAAACATTTGTTATAACACTTACTAATAAAATAACAGTAAAAACAGTAATCTAAGTTACAGGGTTGTATATCACCTCAGCATAAAGAGCATTTTCAAGTGACGTTTTTCGTGTCCTTCCACTTTTTGTTTTCCGTTCATTGAAATTCAGAGCAGCGTAATTCAGCTCCGAGGGATAACGAGCCTGCGAATATAAAGAGTCGATCATGAGTAAGATGATTATTATGTGTTTGTGTATACACAGTTCCTGAATAGATACCTGGTTCTGTGTTTTCTCCGTTAAAGCCCCTTGTTGAGAATTCACTTAAAAAAAAAGAATAGGTTTTATGATTAGATGAATGATAAAGTATACATGTATTTGCAGGTATTTTCATTATTTGTACTGTATCTTGAACTAGCATATCTAAAACTTTAATCCAATTAAGTAAATAATTAATCCTGAATTTTTATTCTTTTATTCAACACTTTTTTATATTATTGAACTTCATCAGCTTGGTTGAATTTCTTAATATTTGTAAATATGTCAGGATTGGATTAATGCCAGGATTTCATTGGATTACGAACAATATATTATGCTTCAATACAATTTCTATATCCACAAACTATTAAAAACTTACCTGGGCATTGGTTGGAGTTTTTGTTTTTAAAGTACACAATAATCTGAGCACCATTTATTAGCAAACACGCTGCTAATGCTACAGCGAGGCAGATCACTAAAGAACCAGATTCTTCTGTAAATACATAAAAAATATTAAATTTTTATTTAAATGTATACACTGTAAACCCATAAAAATATTTTCACTACAGTTACACACTTACTAGAATTTTGCTGAGTTAACGTATTTCCATTCATATGTACTCGTGTTCCGTTCCCGAAAATGATCTTCCCACACAGGACCACAGCGCAGTAGTAAGTACCAGTATCATTGAGGCTGAAGATGTTCTTGGACAAGTTGTACACACAGGTGTGTGTAGAAGATTCACACTGAAGGCTGCTGTTGTGATGAGTGTAAATGATTTGAGGATGGGATTGTGATGGAGCAGCTCTGAACCAGAGCACTTGGAGTTCTGCTGCTCTGCTCTCAGAGAGAACCGAACACTGCAGAGTCACTGATGCTCCTGCAGGAACCGAGTCTGACACACTGCTCTGGAACACTGACACTTTTACATCTTCATCACCTGCTCAGGGGAATATAGACAATGAAAAAAACTTGTCTTTGTTTATATTCACATTATTATGCATCTTATTACAGCTCTATAAAATAGTAGTTATATTTGTGTCTGGATCCTGTTATATGATATACATCTTACATAATTAAACTGAAATAGTTTAAGAGGTGGTGAAAGTGAAAATAAATGTTCTGTATGTAAACTATATAGGGGAAGGGATTAAACAGATAAAACCAAACATTGATCTCACAATGTGTGTATGTTACTGAAAAGATAAAAGTTGTTTGTTGACTTTTTCACTCTTGATATAATGAAGATTTACAGAATTACAGAATCATATCATCCTGGGTATATGTATGAGTCGGGTTAAAACATGGGACTCCACATTCCCCTGGTCATGGACATCTTTAGCATAGTTTTATTAGGTAGCAAGTTTAACCAATTTAAAGCTATAAAGTTTGATGATAAAAAAAAAAACCTAAAAAAATAAATCAGTAAAGGAAAAAAATCGCCGCCACAAAGGTATATTTTCTGTATTTAATAAATTTAATAGAAAGAAAGAGTGAGCAACCAGACTTAATTATAAGTTGAGTAACTATAAGGTAAATTCAGTAAAGTTTAAAAATAAAAATGAAATAAGGGATAAATGAAAAGAAAAATAAAGAAAATATAATAATTTTTAATTATGCGTGTAAGTTATGTAGTATATTTAATATGTTATACAAGAAATATAAACTATATAGGTGAAGGAAGGCAGAAATTAGATAGATCAACATAAAAAGATAATTAAATAAAGTTTAATATTTTTAAATAGACAATTTTATAGAGTTTTAATATGGGTATACAGAAAAAACTTGCTAAAAAATATAGTTACAATTTTTTCATGAATAAAAGAATGAATAAGTAATTGCTCCAGAAATGCCAAGTTATATAACAAATATAGAATTTGTGAAATATTTCAGTGCTCATACTTAAGAAACATTGATGTTTGTCTTGTGGTTGGAAATATAGGGCAAAATGTATGTGGTGAAAGTGCACAAAGTTTCCAGAGAACTAGGACAAAGATTTCAACATCAAGTTTTATCAAATAAAGCAGTCAGTGATTTACCTTTCACAGCTATAAATGTTCCACTGTAAAATTCAGATTTGCCCCAGGTAGATACTCCACAGAAATACAGTCCTTCATCAGATTTTTGTATCCGTACAATTGTCAAAGATATCCCGTTCATAATTTTCACTAATTTGAATCTTGAGATGAATTTGGGTGAAGTTTTAATGTCCCTGTCGGCTATAATTTTTCCCACTTCTTGAGGCAACTCTCCAAACTGTTGCTTGTACCAAATCATAAGATCTTTGCTGTATGTAACTTGAAACGTGCAGTTTAGAGTAACAAGTTCTCCAGACTTCACTGAGACAAACGATGGTCGGGTAAAATCCACAGCATGGGCGAGAACTAGAACAAACATTCAATTCAAATCCATTGCGAGAAGTAATATATAAATGAAGTAATGAATACAAGTAACAAGTAATGAATACATTTGTAGAGGTTTGAATGGTTAACTAGATAAAATACTTCAAACTTACATGTTATGTTGAGAGATAAAATAAGAATCCAGCGAGAAGCCATCCTTAGAAATGTCCTTATACTGTACTTGACTCGGGGTGATTGAGATTTTTTTATAGGCCAAACCACTGAGGATTTTATGCAAGAGACTTTTATCTGATTGGCTGCTTTAAATCACATGTTCACTTTGAATTTCCATGCAACCTACATCGTTTTTTTTTTTTTTTACTAACTCACGTAGAAGTCAGTGGTGAAAAGAACAGTAAACACTAAAATCTTTCTAAATGCAAGCATTTCAACTGTTAATTTTTTTAAATTTATTTGTTTAATGCTTACCTTATTATTTTATTGGACTAAAATAAATCTATAGTTTATCTTGTAGCATTTTAAGACCAATATTGATTCTCATAAATGTACATAAATGACATTGTTTACTTCCTGTATTAGGAGTTTCTAAAGCAATGCTATCACAAATTGCTAATTTGTAAAACTCACTCAAAAAATTACCGTCATAGAGCATAGTTTCTTGTTCATTAAATTAAATTGTAAATATTCACAGCAATGGGAGTCGGCTTTTGACTTAATTTAATTAGAAAAATAGGAAATATTTTAATTTATGTATGAAATGTAAACATACACACAGTTTCTCTGGTCTGCTTTCTATCTTTTATATAAGCTACTCAGTTTTGTAATGTATATTTTATAAGAACTATGAAGCTGATTATAGGAATTAAGTCCAACATAAAAACCCTGATTATTACAATTTTATAAAAAAAAAAAAATGAACTTAAACATCATAGAGCCTCTTATGAAGTAGAAATAGAGAGAGAACTAGATTTTCATTGACACCCAAATGAACTAGAACCTCGTAGAAGCTCTAATTAACTATGACTCAATAGAAACTCCAATAAACTCGAATCCCACAAAAGCATGATGCCTGAGAGACTCAATGTTAAAAAGCAAATCAGTGCAGTCAAGTGTTTTCTGGATTTATAGATATTCTGACATTATATAATAATTGTAAAAAGTTTTTTAAGATCATGTTTATCATTTCAGTTTTGTATTAAATCTAAAACAGATTAGACACAAACCACGACTATACATTTTAGTCATAAACAAACATCAGATAAAAACAATTACAAATATTTTAAGAAATGCTGAAGGATTTCACTTCTGAGTAGATACTGTCTCGATTCTTTCCCACTCTTTTAGTTTTTCGTCCATTGAAGTGTAACGCAGCATAATTCAGCTCCACAGAATCACTGTCCTAAAAATTATATATATAAAAAAGAACAACAAGAAGAAGAAAAGAATACAAATAAATTTAACTAATAACAATTATTGTACAACATATAACAACATATCTATCAAGGTTCGTGTATGTTGAGTTAGTTTATTTATTTATTTATTTATTGTAGATTTGCAACTTAATCATCGAAAACCCAATCTAACATCCAATCCAACACCCAATTCAACATCCAATCTAACATCCAGTCTAAAACCCAATCTAACATCCACTTTAAGACTCAATCTAGGGCAGGGTAGGGCAGGGCAGGGCAGGGCAGGGTAGAGCAGGGCAGGGCAGGGCAGGGCAAGGCAGGGTAGGGCGAGGCAAGGCAGAGCATTGGAGTGGAACGATGCAGGACTGTTCTGCAACAAGTGCTACATGCTACAATAGCTGGAGGCCAGCAAATAACATGACAAGAAACTAAATAACTATAGAATATTTTACACTTTAAACAAAAATGTTTTAAACAGAATTAATTCTTTTTTATTCATTTTAGAAAAAAAATTAACACAACATACAGTACACGGATCAAGCAAAAGAGAAATCATCATCATCATCATCATCATCATCATCATCATCATCATCATCATCCTGAATCATTTCTTATACCAACTGAACAAGTACCTGAATGTTTGTCTTCTCTGTGTTTCTAGCACTTCTGTGCTGCATTCTCTCTGAAAAAATAAGAGATCATGTAAATGTGATGATGATGATGAAGGCTCATTTCCCAGTAATTGTGCTAGTAAAACGAAATCAGTGTAATTGAATCTGAATGGAAAATAATGGAAAATAAACACATTTTTATGTGTATTAAATGAATGTATAATATTACACACTTAGTATTAAACACTTACCTCTGAACTGTTGACAGTTTTTCTTTTTATAGAGTAAAACAGCTTGAACAGAGATCAGAATCCAGCACATTACCAGCGACGTCCCCAATGATATCACAAGAGACTTAGAAAATGCTTTTGGGAAAAGAAATGTGTGATATTACCAAGAAAACAGTCAAGTTTTACTTTGGACAATTTCTGTATTGTTTTGAATAGAATTACATATTCTAAGTAAAAAATACAACTATTTTGAAGAGATTCAATTTCGATTTGTTAACCAAACACTAACCAAATTCTGGATCGTTCTCCAGCTGTACTCGTGTTCCATTCCCGAAAATGATCTTCCCACACAGGGCCACAGCGCAGTAGTAAGTTCCAGTATCATCGAGGCTGAAGATGTTCTTGGACAAGTTGTACACACAGGTGTGTGTAGAAGATTCGCTCTCACACTGAAAGCTGCTGTTGTGATGAGTGTAAATGATTTGAGGATGGGATTGTGATGGAGCAGCTCTGAACCAGAGCACTTGGAGTTCTGCTGCTCTGCTCTCAGAGAGAACCGAACACTGCAGAGTCACTGATGCTCCTGCAGGAACCGAGTCTGATACACTGCTCTGGAACACTGACACTTTTACATCTTCATCACCTGCTCAAAAGAAATTAGAATAATTTCTTTCTCAGACAATCTTGATCACTGTGTACTTTGGTAAAGTGGTAGGAAACTGTGGTACCCAAAAGAGATCAGCACAGCCACAGGGATGTGTTGAGAAACATGCAAAACCTCAACACTTGACAGTAATTTGATTCAACCTCGGACCTCAAACCTGTTACACATGTCACTGTTCTGTACTGAATGTTTAGTATGACCAAATATAATGTTTATATCAGAAGAAAGCAAAATACTACACATGAAAATACACACTACTAAATTGAGATGTTTCTGGTTTCAGGGTTTGTTTGAACATCAAAAGAACACTGATTCAACTGTATTTAAATATGTTTATTCTCAACCCTGTGTGATTGAACTTTTGAAGAAATGAACTTTTTTATTCAGATAGCAAACTTGGATCAGGTTCTTAGAGCTACATATATTAGATTGTCTGTGTATATATATATATATATATATATATATATATATATATATATATATATATATATATATATATATATATATATATATACAAACCCGATTCCAAAAAAATTGGGACACTGTACAAATTGTGAATAAAAAAGGAATGCAATAATTTAATAATTTACAAATCTCATAAACTTATATTCACAATAGAATATGGATAACATTAAATGTTGAAAGTCAAACATTTTTAAATGTCATGCCAAATATTGGCTCATTTTGGATTTCATGAGATCTACACATTCCAAAAAAGGTTCGGTCAGAGGCCGGTAAAAGTTAAATGTACATATAAGGAAAAGCTGGAGGACCAATTTGCAACTTATTAGGTCAATTGGCAACATGATTGGGTATAAAAAGAGCTTCTCAGAGTGGCAGTGTCTCTCAGAAGTCAAGATTGGCAGAGGATCACCAATTTCCCCAATGCTACGGCGAAAAATAGTGGAACAATATCAGAGAAAAATTGCAAAGAGTTTAAAGTTATCATTATCTACAGTGCATAATATAATCCAAAGATTCAGCGAATCTGGAACAATCTCTGTGCGTAAGGGTCAAGGCCGGAAAACCATATTGGATGCCCAGGATTTTCGCGCCTTTGGACGGCACTGCATCACATACAGGAATGCTACTGTAATGGAAAAACATGGGCTCAGGAATACTTCCAGAAAACATTGTCGGTGAACACAATCCACCGTGCCATTCGCCGTTGCCGGCTAAAACTCTATAGGTCAAAAAAGAAGCCATATCTAAACATGATCCAGAAGCGCAGGCGTTTTCTCTGGGCCAAGGCTCATTTAAAATGGACTGTGGCAAAGTGGAAAACTGTTCTGTGGTCAGACGAATCAAAACTTGAAGTTCTTTTTGGAAAACTGGGACGCCATGTCATCCGGACCAACCCAAGTTGTTATCAGCGCTCAGTTCAGAAGCCTTCATCTCTGATGGTATGGGGTTGCATGAGTGCTTGTGGCATGGGCAGCTTACACATCTGGAAAGGCATCATCAATGCTGAAAGGTATATCCAAGTTCTAGAACAACATATGCTTCCATCCAGACGTCATCTTTTTAGGGAAGACCTTGCATTTTCCAACATTGCAATGCCAGACCACATACTGCATCAATTACAGCATCATGGCTGCGTAGAAGAAGGATCCGGGTACTGAAATGGCCAGCCTGCAGTCCAGATCTTTCACCCATAGAAAAGATTTGGTGCATCATAAAGAGTAAGATGCGACAAGGAAGACCTAAGACAGTTGAGCAACTAGAAGCCTGTATTAGACAAGAATGGGACAACATTCCTATTCCTAAACATGAGCACCTTGTTGAGCAACACACAATGGTAAACATGGCCTTGTCCCAACTTTTTCTGAGGTGTGTTGATGACATGAAATTTAAAATCAACTTATTTTTCCCTTTAAAATGATACATAGTTTGAGTTTAAACATTTGATGTGTCATCTATGTTGTATTCTGAATAAAATATTGAAATTTGAAACTTCTACTTCATTGCATTCTGTTTTTATTTACAATCGGGTTTGTATATATATTAAATGTTAGGGAAGAAATTGAACTGCTAATTTTGTGTACTGTTACAACCCTAAATAAATAAAGGGATATAAAGGGGTATGTAATTATATATATATATATATATATATATATATATATATATATATATATATATATATATATATATATATATATATATATTAATTAATTTTTTTTTTTTTCTTAGTCTCACCAGATACCAAAGTTTACAATTTAATTTGGATTAAACTATATAATTCAAATTCTGCATTTATAATATACCTACTACAATACAAAATAAATGTACATCTGATCTAACCCTATCAATATAATGATTATTGAGATCACACTAATAAATAAGTAAATAAAAATACAAAGCTTGAACTTTTGCCATTTTGGACTTTGGACTTCCCAGGGGTAGATAAATATTTCATAATAATTTAGGGAGAATCTTTGGAAAATGTAAAGAAAATTTTACCACATGCAATATAATACACTATCGTTGTTATTGTATGAATTAATCTATAAATGATTTCCTTATTGCATTTGGTTTTTGGGTTAAAGACTTAATTGTATATGGTGAAGAAATGCTTTGTAGAACACTAAAAATTTTGCTTTCACACCTGTTTTAAATTGAAATTTCATATAAATGGTTAAAAAAATTCTTGCATTGTTTTTCTACAAATTTGATTTCGGTAATTACCTGTTACAATCAGGAAAGTTCCATTCGACAGTGTAAAATTCTCCCAACTTAATATCCCGCAGTAATAAAGTCCTCCATCTTTGCTTTTTATTTGTGGAATTGTCAGAGAAATAGCGTTATCAGTCATCGCAATTGTAATTCCTGCCGTCGCCGACTCTGGTGAAAGCAGGATTTTCTTATATGTGGTTCTTTCTCCAATTTTCTTTGGCATCTCTCCATGTACATGTTTGTACCAAACCACACGGTCGATACTGTTAGACTTGATAACTGGGCAATTGAAAGAAATGCTGTCTCCGGACTTCACTGAGATAAATGATAATCTGGAAAAATGAGTAGATTGGACTGGATCTGAAAAAAAAAGTAACATTAAAGAATATAAATTACAATAGAAATACTTTTTTTTAGCATTTGGAAATACAAGAAGCAGTTAGGACTAAGAAGTATTTGACTTCTTAGGATAAGATGAGTTTATAACCTGTTATAACCTGATATCACCCGGTAATAATTATATTTTTAAAAACTTACATATTAAACAAAGAGATGAGACAAATATCCAGAATGCAGACATCTTCAGAGATGAAATGCGACTCAGGTTGAACATTCTGTACTAAAGCAGCCAAATGGAAAAAGCACTAAGTATATTGTACCTGAGACTTTCATCTGATTGGCTGCTACACATCACAGGTTTTTTATGTAATCTGAATTTCCTTTCCATTTACAGGCTGCTATTTTAGTAACTCAGTTTATTCAGCAAAGGTCAGTGGTGATGACATGCTTGGTAGGTGTGGTGAACTGTTAAACCACACTAAATAAGGATAAATTAAATAGAAATACCTAAACAAACCTTCGTTTTACCAATGAAGTGTAGTTAGAACATTGTTTTTAATATGAATTTGAGATGAATGTAATGTACAGTATACAGGATACTGAGGGAAACATCATTCATGACAACAAAAGTTTGATATTTAGCTACAATCAGATATTTTTCTTTATATATTAATTGTATTTTATATAGACAAACATTTTAAAACTAATTGTACACTTAGAATGTAATCTCCTCAATTGTCCTGTTCATCGAAAGTTCATCTGCCATTTTCCAGCAAAACACCACCACAACAGGATGCTCCCACCCCTGTGCAATGACAGAGTGGTTTGTGGCTTTAAAGACTTATATATATTTTTTCCACACATAGTGCAGATTAATAAAGCCAAATACTTTATGTTAAACCAACAGGCTTCTAAAAACTGGTCATCTTCTGGAACATTTAGTATGTTTCATCGAAGTTGGAGCTTCTTTCTTGCATGATAGTCTTCCAGGCTGCAGTGGTATTGGTGGATGTACATACAGTTGCATCTCAATATATTTAGAATGTCATGGAAAAGTTCATTTATTTCAGTAATTCAACTCAAATTGTGAAACTCGTATTAAATAAATTTAACCCAGACAGAGTGAATTAGTTTAAGTCTGTGGTTCTTTTAATTGTGATGATTTTGGCTCTCATTTAGCAAAAACCCACTAATTCACAAACTCAAAAAATTAAAACACTTCATAAACCCAATCAAAAACAAATTTTTAGTAAATTGTTGGTCTTCTGGAAAGTATGTTCATTTACTGTATATGTTCTCAATACTTGGTAGGTGCTTCTTTTGCTTTAACTACTGCCTTAATTTGGCATGGTATGGAGGTGATCTGAGGTGATATGGAAGCCCAGGTTTCTTTGACAGTGGCCTTCAGCTCATCTTCATTTTTGGTCTCTTGTTTCTCATTTTCCTCTTGACAATACACCAGAGATTCTTCATGGGGTTCAGGTCCAGTGAGTTTGCTGGCCAGTCAAGCACACCATCACTATAGTCATTTAACCAACTTTTGGTGCTTTAGGCAGTGTGGGCAGGTGCCAAATATTACTGGAAAATGAAATCAGCATCTCCACAAAGCTGGTCAGCACAAGTAAGCAAAACGTCTTGGTAAACGAGTGCAGTGACTTTCGTTTAAAAAAAAAAAAAAACACAGTGGACCAACACCAGCAGATGACTGCACCCCAAATCATCACAGACTGTGGAAACTTAACACTGGACTTCAAGCAATTTGGGCTATGAGCTTCTCCACCCTTCCTCCAGACTCTAGGAGCTTGGTTTCCAAATAAATTGCAAAACTTGCTTGTCTAAAAAGAGGGACCACTGGGCAACAGTCCAGTTGTTCTCTTTAGCCCAGGTAAGATGCCTCTGACATTGTCTGTGGTTCAGGAGCGGCTTAACAAGAGGAATACGACAACTGTAGCCAAATTCCTTGACACGTCTGTGTGTGGTGGCTCTTGATGCCTTGACCCCAGCCTCAGTGATATCAATCAAATGAGGATGGGTTCCCTTTTGAGTCTGGTTCTTCTCAAGGTTTCTTCCTCAAGTTTATTCCTGCCACAGTTGCCCCAGGCTTGCTCATAGAAGAATATTTATTTGTCACATAAACATTACAGCACAGGGAAATTCTTTTCTTCACATATTCCAACATGTGCAGGGTCTGCCATGATACAGCGCCCCCTAGCGCCCCCTGGGGTTAAAACCCCAACTATCTGATTAGTAACCCAGTGCCTTAACCACTGAGCTAATAATTATTACATTCTGTAATAACTGCTAAAAAAGTATTTCACTGTGCTGTAAAGTACATGTGACAAGTATAAAGCATCTTTCAACACAGTTTTACTTTATTCAGTGATATAGTCACATACTTTCATTTTTTTATTAGTGAACGAATTTCCCTCTTTTTTTGTGTCACTCAGTACGACTGACTACGTCAATAAACATGAATCAAACGATTACATTTTGTGTCTATATTAATGAATGCCATTAGACTGGGCTGCATCTTTACTTTGGACAAATCCAAAATAATAATCCAACAGACTTGATTAGGGCAAATGAAATTCGAAAACAGGGACAGAAACAGTCCATCAACAAAGCATCGGACAAAGTTTCATTGTTTTTATAAATGAGGGTCTTTTAAATAGTGTGTATGTGTATAAGTAATTGGGACCATAATTATTCCTAATTTTTATTTAGTCATTCATCACCTGTTCATTTCTACCAGGCAAAAAACTATAAACGTAAGCGTAATTAACATTACAAAAATCAGTGGCATCTATGATCTAGAAAACAGTAGAGTAAATCACTTCACTATACACATTATCATGAGATCGTTCTTGTGGTCCTCTTCTTTTTTTGAGTTGTGAAGCAGCAAAATTCAGCTCTCCTGCATCACAGCTCTGTGGAAACAGATACAAAAGATTGATTTCAAAGGGTGAAGGTGATTAATAGGAATATTAGCGCATAAATTAACACTTAGCCTTACTTCAATTTGATTGGTTTTTACAGTAACATTATTTTAGACATAATTTTACAATAGTCAACACTGCTGACCTGATTTGTTGTCGTCTTTGTTACAGTATCGTAAGATTTCGCTGTAAAACAGAAAATAGTAAGTAATTAATAATGAATATATATAGGAGGGGGGGGGGGGTGTTGCATATCCAGGTTTTATGTATAATATTGCATAATTGTTGAATAAGGCATCATTGAGAGATTTTCCTGCTCATGTTTATTATGTTTTTATTGATATTTATATTTAATAAATGTTAAATTGCATACAGATTAAATCTATGAAACTTTTTTTAGCACTTTTGTATTTAAATGGAATGGAAATGTTGAAATTTTCAGCTGTGACTAACTTTTTAAATGTTAGAACTTAAGATATACAAAGAGAGAAATGTCTTATTGCTGGAATGACATTTTTGGTAACTAATAAATTAACTTTTATAAAAGTTTTGCAATGTTTAGTGTCATCACACACGCATATATTGTTTATATTAAAGGATACACAAACATACTGAAGACTCACCATTGCAGTAGTTACACTTACTCCCATGACAACATACAACATGAACAAAGATCACAACTACGCAGACTCCCAAAGCTACAGGGAGGAAGATCACTGCTGGTTTCACATATCTTTCTGTAGGATAAAAAACACATTCAAACAGCAAATATACAATAAATCTTACTAAAAAATAAACAAGTGAAAGTATTCTCACCGTAGCTGTTACTCAGCTGTACTCGTGTCCCGTTCCCGAAAATGATCTTCCCACACAGGACCACAGCGCAGTAGTAAGTACCAGTATCATTGAGGCTGAAGATGTTCTTGGACAAGTTGTACACACAGGTGTGTGTAGAAGATTCACTCTCACACTGAAGGCTGCTGTTGTGATGAGTGTAAATGATTTGAGGATGGGATTGTGATGGAGCAGCTCTGAACCAGAGCACTTGGAGTTCTGCTGCTCTGCTCTCAGAGAGAACCGAACAGTGCAGAGTCACTTATGCTCCTGCAGGAACCGAGTCTGATACACTGCTCTGGAACACTGAGACTTTTACATCTTCATCACCTGCTCATGGGAAAATAGACAATGTGATCATTAATGGTTCTTTTTATACTTTTTACATACACTACATAAAGCAGTCTCGTTTTTTTAAAATAAAAAAATAGGTCTATTGTAAAACTAACCATAAACATAACTAAAGACTCATGAAATAGATGGCAATGACACAGCAACATACAGACTCTACTATTCTACTATAAAGTCATGCTATTGTAATAGATGCAGTATGCAGTTAGCATTGTTTTGCTTAAATATGCAAGGCCACCCCCGAAAAAAGATGCTTTCTGGATGGAAGCATTTGTTGCTCTAAAACCTGTATATATTGTTTAGAACTAATGGAGCCTTTCTATCAATCCAGATGCCCATTCCACAGGAACATATGCACTGCCATAACATCAGAGATGCAGCATTTTGAACTGAGAAGCTGGTCCCTCTCCTCTTTAGTCTAGTGGGTCCATGGTTTCCAAAAACAAATAAAAATTTAGATTTTTCTGACCACTGAACAGTTTTCCACTTTGCCTTAGTACATTTTAAATGGGCCCAGAGAGGATGGCGGCTTTCTGGATCATGTTCATGCACGATTTCTTCTTTGCATGATAGGGATTTAACCTGCATTTGTGGATGACATGGCAAACTGTGTTCACAAACAATATTACCTGGAGGTGTTTACAGCATGTCACAAAAAGATCACAGAATTCAATATTGATTTTTTTTCTTTGTTACTTGTTCACAGAGATTTTTCCAGATTCTTTTGAACTTTTGATGATATTATGTATTGTAAATGCGATATTTAACTGTTGTACAATTTTGTTGAGGAACATTTTTCCATAATTCGTAGACACAATCTTTTCCTTACTTCTGAGAGATTCTCAAAAGATCCATTATTTATATCTTCCTAACCTTCTGTCAATTAACCTCGTTAGTTGCTAAATGTTTCTTTAACTTTTAATAGTGCCTATTTTTTCAGACTTTTATTGCCCTGTCTTTTTTTTTAATCATTGCAGCCATCAAATTCAATCTTATTTCTATACTTAGAATAATACATTCACTTAATTTAAACATTTCATATGTTTTCTATTTTTTTTTTTTATTGTAAGTAAAATATAGGTTTATGAGATTAGCATATCATTGCATTATGTTGTCATTTACATTGTGTACAGTGTTTTAACATTTTTGGAATTAGGGTTGTATATGTAAATGGACAATACTTCAAAATGAATCAAATGATTCAGTGTTTAATAAAAAGCAAAAATAAATAAATAAAGAAACACTAACGATTATTAAACATTAAGTAAAATTGTGTACATTTATATTTCTCACCTCTGACTGATAAATACGTTCTATTTCCAAACCGTGTTAAAAATTTTCTATATCCACAGTAATACATGGCTTCATCAGATGTTTCCACATTCGCAATTTTTAAATGTCCGTTCCTTTGATCTTCTACGATGCTGAATTTAGGTGGTTTGAACTCGTCTTCGTAACTGATATCGTGTTGAACTGTAACCATTACACGAGGCTTTTCTCCGGCGTTTTGCTTGTACCAAACGATGGATCCGGATTTATCCGCTTGCAGTCTATAGCAGTGCAGAGTCACATTATCACCAACATCAGCTGAGATCATTGGGTTCGGCTGGCTGATGTCTTTCATCTGTGCATCTAAAATAAAGAATTAAAGCGTGACACTTGGAAAAATGTACCACAGTTTTATTCTATACAATAAAACATGAATAATTACCAGTGTTATTAAAGAGCAGTGCTGCAATCCACATCAGCGTAATCATCTCCATGTGTGTACACAGCGTGTTTCCTCTTGCTACACTGTCAAATAGTTAAACTGACCACAGCTCACCTTGTGCCAAGGGTGTGATGTGAAACTCTGACATCACGCATTAAGCAAACTAACGGTGGCCCTTACTGCTGTTTTTCGGCAGCTCTGTGGACATTTCTTTTTTCTTTCGCACAATGTAATTAATTTATTGTTTATTTTTATATTACAAATTATAATTACAAATAGTTTTATATTTATACGCCTCTGGAAGTTTCTAAAAATTGATTCCATTTAATGTCATTATCTTTAATGTGATTTAATCTAACTAATTTATTTATATTTTTGTAATTACCAATATTATAATATATCTATATGCCATTTTACTAGTTAATGCAACCCAAAATACAACCACCATCATGCCTGGAAGCATGTTATTTAAATAATAATAATCTTTGAAACATTTTTTATTTTTTTTTATTTTTAATACACAAACAGTTTCCTAAGTCATTTGAGTTTAGATTAATATCTCTGTAGCCATTAAAAACATAATGCTTTAACATAATGTAAGAAAAACTTTGCAGATTTTGCTCTAAATGAAAAACCGTGATAAACGGATGTCACCCCAAAAATGCTATTTTATGTATACAGTACTGTACTGTATTAACATTTACGTCATTTTATTGATAAATTTGATTTTTTTTCAACATAAAACTCTACGTTTTTTGGTCTATCATGCTCTCTGCGAGAGACCTGGAAAATCAGGCAAACAAATTAGTTACTGTATGTGGCAAATTATGCAATAAACGAGATTCGAACTGCAGTAAAGCGAGGAATCACTGTAATATTATTATTATTATTATTATTATTATTATTATTATTATTAATAATCATAACCATAAGGATGAACCTTTTTTAGACTAGCAGCTTTTGGATGACTAACCCTCTCACACACATCAGCTATGTCTGTGTGTGAAGGGGGGGGGGGGGGGTGGGG
>JBCEWE010000339.1:826737-856737 GCA_039877035.1 Silurus lanzhouensis | reverse complement strand
AATATTTTCTCCATATTTTGTACTATATATCAGCCATAACATTAAATCCACCTGCATTATATGGTGTAGTTCCTGCTTTTGCCACCAAAACATCCCTGACTAGGTTGTCCAGTTGTTCCTGGCACCAGGATGTTCTCAGCAGATCTTCTGTGTAAGATCTGGAGTGATGCTTGTCAGGTTACTCAAAGCATTCCTGAACGTATATCCTGCTAAAAAGTTTTATTACCATGCTAGTCACTGTTATTAGCATGCTAATGCATATCTATTTAGGGGTGTAACTGTAGGGAGTCTGCAAAAGTGTTTAGGTAGGTGGTACCTCTCATAGTAAGGTCCCCATTAATGCCAGGAGCCAATATTTTACAGTTGAACATCACCCACAGCACCATACTCCCTCCTGCAGAATGACTTCTTCCTGCCTGGGGTGTTTTTCACTCATGTAACTGTTAGTATAATGTGATGCAAAAGAAAATGGAATTTTTCAGACCAGGCCTCATTTTTTTGTTTTGCTTTATGGTCCAGTTCTGATGCCAGTTCTTACAATACAGGTGCCATCATGCAGTGTCAGGAGTTTTAATAATCTGCCTGAAATTATAATATAATATAATATAATATAATATAATATAATATAATATAATATAATATAATATAATATAATATAATATAATATAATATAAATGATCCATTTTACACTTTCACATGACCTGAGTATATGAAAGTGTATTAAAAAAAATGAAAATTAAAAATTAAATAATAATTATATATTTTTTATTTTTATAATAATAATGATTCCATTAATATTGGAAAAAATTAGGAAAAACACGTATTTGCTTGCTTTCATTTAACAGCATTCATTTACGCATGTATTTAATGTGTAAATTATGATAATCTGAAAATAATGTAGATTTTAATGTATACAAGACAAAAGGAACATTGTGTCAGTTTTATTCGACATTACTGTCACTGGCTCCCTCTAGTGGTTAGTATCGTATTTCCTTGATAGTACAACAGCACATACACACACAAATCTCAAACACCTTTATTCAATTTCTTTGCACAGTTAACTGCTGGTAAACCACCAAATGTTTTCATGTGCAGTATTTTTTGTATTAATATATTGACAATTTACTTGAATTAACACTCATGTTGTATAATTTCACTGTGTACTTTAATATATATGTTCGAAATAACAATAAAAGCCACTTGACTTGAGCTACACATTGCTGTGTGAATATACAGGTTATTTTCTCTTTTTTATTTTCATGCTTTTTACAGATTTTTGGAATCAGTTTCTCCTTTTTAAATTTGCATCAGACTACTAAAAAAAACTCTTCTTTCAAACATTTTCTCCATTACGCTTCACTCTGAGCTCACAGATTCCAACTTTTCCTTCTTACATGCCTCAATTAATGTCTTTTCAGTAAAAAAATTAAAAGATAAAAATATTAAAAAAAAAAAAAGGCCAGACATTAAATATTTTTTAAGGCCCAGTTTTTTAATGACTATACAAGACCAGTAGAGGGCAGTGTAGCTCCTTTTCAATGAACATGTTTTTGCAAATGAAAAAAGATGAGAGGGTTTTTGTGAAAGCTTTTGTGGGCAGGTTACGGGTAAATTATCGGTTATGGCATTGGACTAAGGCTATTGGACTTTGGAACCCGAAGGGTGTGTGTTCCAATCCCAGCCACAACAAACTGCCACCCCTGTGCCCCTGAGCAAAGCCCTTAAGCCCATACCTGCTCAGCTGGATGAATGAGATAAATGTAAGTCGCTTTAGATAAAGACATAAATGCATAAATGACTTGATTAGATCAGGGTTACTGAAGTTTTAATGCAAGGATGTTGCATTTTTCAATCCCAGAAGGTCCATGTGGTTCCCTTTTAAACTCCAAAAACATAGTGGACTGGTGATTGGTATATTTACAGAATGGTCTCATCCGGGTTAAATTTCTAGAATAGTGTTTTATCCAGTGTTTACACTATATCCAGCTCATGCCCAGTGTTCCCATGATTATTTTAACAACACAACGAAATCTCTGAAGTTATATTTAGTGAAGCCTCCGATATCATGGATTCATGCTCTTGTTTAACAATTCGTTTAATCCTCCTGAAGGTTTGAGGATTAAATCTTCATTTAATTCATGATTGTGTCACGATAGTATCAGCATGGATCCCGACCTGCCTCACAGAATGTGAAACTCCCACATTCCACACCTTCACGCCTGTAACTCAACTCAGTATTAATAAGCAGAAGATCCTGCTGGGACTGTGGCTCCTCATTTTCTCACTGCGTTCCTCTCCTAAACTAATACAGCGTCAAACACAAAGTCAACACATACCTCAGTCGTGGCCTTGATTCTCATTCTCACTGCAAAGGAGGTCCGTTTGGAGGAACTAACATTAGAATATAGCAGGAGATCTTCCAGTCCAACCCATAGGAAGTATATCTTCATGGAGCTGGCTTTGTACACAGGAGCACCGTCATGCTGGCAAAGGTTCGGGTTGTCCTATCTCAAATGAGTGGAATATTTCATTTTACCACATCTAGAGAAACCCTATAGAATTGAGTGTCCCAATGTCAGGTGTCCCAATACTTTTGTCCTAATTAGTATTTTTTTTTTTCAAAATAGTTTTCTCATTTAAATAAATAAAACAAAAAAAAAAAGCAAAGTGAATAAAGGAGACTTTTTGGTCATATTTATTGTTGGAAGGCAAAAACTTTTCCATAAAAAAAAATAATAATACTCAGACCATCATTTGTTTATTACAAAAATACTATATTAAAATATGCTTACATCAGCACCACAGTGACATCGCAATGTCCATGAAGCAGTGGAGAAAACTTTATAAAACAAACACGAAAAGGCCTTGGGATCTCATTTATCTCCATATTGTATAACACGATAATCTCAACACAAGATTGTCACAAAAAAGTAATTTAATATATAAAAAAAGTCTTAGATACAAAACAAACTTTGCAAATATTGCATGTAAATGCATCATATGGCTTAACGATTATTCTCTGATTTTTGCATAATCTGGACATGAAAAAAACAATAGTAATACTGCATATAATCAGATGAATATGCACATACTGAAAAAAAAAAAATAGATCAGAACATTAAAGCAAAACACAAGAAAAAGCGACTTTTACTGAAAAAAACAACAACAACAATAAAATCTCCCAGTCTTCACAAAGGAATCACATTAAAAAACAGAAAATCGAGATAAAAATAAAAATAAAAACCACAAATCCACAGTATGGGCTTCTGATATACACTTATTTAAATGAATGTACACACTGTACACAAAACTGCTCATTCTCATCCACGATTCATAGACACCCACATATCACTATAGCGTGCTGTGTTTGTTTCTTGTGTACTGAATGTAGTCCATCTACAAAATCTACCAAGAAGAAGGAACCACTGAAGAACCACCACTGACCCAGTGTCTCTGAGAGTAGGTTCATTCTCAGTATAATTCTGTGTTTGTGTGAGTGTGTGTATGTATGTATGTTGCTCAGATTCTACCTTGTAGGTTTTCTGTTATCTACCGTTGTATTTATAAGGCTTCTTTTACTGTCTTTCTAGAAAATCTTTGAGTAAAGTTTCATGTAGAACCCTTAGGCAATGTCTCCCTACCTAAAATAATACCCTGAGGAACTCCTAAATACCCTTCAAGAACCATTTTATTGAAAGTGTATGATACACCAGGGAAGAACAGCTAAATGTAAATAGCTAACAGGTTCTAGGTAATAAAATGAAAATGTCACATGTAGACTCCAACCATCTTTCTCATCTTTTCTGCATTTATTAAATACCAAAACAGTTCAGATAGATAAAACAAAAGAATAATAAAATTAAAGATATGGACAGTAGTTTAGTGGTTAAGGCATTGGACTTTGTTTGCAAGTTCAAATCCCAGCCACACCAAGATGCCAATCCTGGGCCCTGGAGCAAGACCCTTAACCCCTTGCTCAGGGGCCCAGGAGTGGCATCTTGGTGTCGCTTGGATTTAAACTCATGACCTTCAGATCCAAAATCCAATGCCTTAACCACTAAGCTACTACCTCTCCTCCCCTTTGAAGAGAAAAATGATTTTTACTTAAAATTTGGAGTTACCATATACCTACCCAGGGGATACATTGGTTAAAGGTTCATTAAAGGATACATTAAAGTTTTTTCAGGATTTTACCTCCTTGTTGTACTAGTACTCACTGGAAGACCTTGTGATGCTGAGGCTAAAATCCTTGAAGCATTGCTATACTTAATACAATAGCCACCCAGACAGGGGCACTGCTGAGAATAAAACACCACCCAAATAATACCTGGTCAGTAGCTTGTGGTCCCTTTCCTTCTGGTGAAGAGTAATTTCCAGAGATGGACTACAGTCAGTGTGTTCTGTGACTTTGCATTTGGTCTCCAGGACCTTGATAAGTTTCAGGTGTGCAATGACTTATAGTTTAATACGAAACAATCCAATAAAAAACACACACAAAACATGATTCTTCCTGCCCTGAGAATTTTCAAGGTGAATGTGGCCCACTGGAAGATCTACAGCATGAATACGTTCCACAATTGGCTTTTTTTTCCTTGAACCTTCCCGTCAGTGCTCAAGCGTAATGCAGTCTCGATCCAGCGTCCTGACCTAAACAGAAGACCCACTGTTCATGAAAAGCAGGCTAGCAGCATTAGCTCGGTTAGCTTATCATTTGAGGCACAGCTAAGCCTGTTAGCGCTGGTAGTGAAAATGCTGGTGTACTTTCCCCTCCACGTGAGCATGCGAGTGTGTGTGCGTATGGGTGTGGGTGTGAACGTCCGTGTAAACCTTGGCGTAAGTTTTTGCTGGGCCACCGAAGCCCGGGGATCCCGTTCCCATAAGTCTGTGGTTGGGGAAGTCAGGGCTGCCCCTGCTGGGAATGCTGGGATCTTTATCAGGACCGTGGCGCTCTCGGTAGGGTGCAGAGCGAGGGGGTAGGGGGCCGTGACGGAGGCGACTATGGCACAACCACAACACTATCGTGCCAACCATGAGCAGAGCGGCAGCTGGGATCCCGATGATCAACGGCCAAGGAAGGCCAGAGTTCAGGTGAGCCGGTGGGACAGGTTTCTCCACAGGGGTATCTGCATTACACAAAATACACACCTTGTTAACACAAATAATAAAAAATATATCAACCAGAACTTGAGCAAAAAATGAGCAGGTAATCAATGAATGGTTAAATCTCTGGGTAGTTAAGAGTATGAGGTGGTATCAAAAGGTTTTAAGACTAATGGTGTAACTGGTGCTATTCTGATCACGTGCGTTACCACATCTGCAATTTTATCATTGAAAGCAAGTTAGAACAAAGAGCAAATGTGAAATTCTGCATAAAACTGGGCAAATCTGACACAGAGACGTTTGACATGAAATACGGTTCAGTGGTGCTTCAAGAGCACAAAAACATTGCTGGAAGACGACGAAACATCAGGAAGACCTTCAATAAGCTTAACATCTCGGAAATGTGGAAACCATTCAGCAACTTGTGCACGATGATCATCGCAGAACAATCCACATAATCCCACTCCCGCAACCACCCCACTCGCCAGATTTGTCTTTTGCGGACTTCGCCCTCTTCCTTAAGATGAAGATGCTGCTCAAAGGTCACTGTTTTGACACCATTGCAAGTCTCAAAATGCTTTGATACCACCACATCGATAAAAAAAATAATATTTGGGCTCCCATGTCTTCAGCCTACCAGGATTTTACACCACTACAAACCATCTCTGTTAAAGTCATTTATACACACCTGAAAGGACAGTGAGGTAGGCACTGCGGAAGTTGTATCCCATAGAATTTGCTCCGAGGCAAATGTACGTGCCAGCATCCTCGTCCCGGGCTTTGACGATGGCCAGTTTGTTGAGATACGAGCCGTCAGGTCGAGGCCACGCCTCTTTGGTGCGCAACACCATGTAGTGCTGACCGCCGATCTCAAGGGTGGTGTTGTAGCGCCGCTCTGTACCCGGCTCGAGCTGCTTCAGCCACTGGATCACGGGCTTCACGTCGCTGTGGACTTTGCACTGGAACAAGGCCGTGCCCCCAAGTTCCACCGTCGTGTTTAGAGGGTGGTTTCCAGTCAGCAAAGGTTTTGCGTTTGTACGCTCTGAAAATGACAGAGCATTTTTGAAACCAGGTCCTCAATAGAATTTGGCCCAATCAAATCATACTTGTAAATTTAATGAACATTTTCATCGCAGGTGTTTTAATAACAGGAAGTAAGCGTGACATTTCACTCATTATCAGTCATTATCACACCATGAACTTACCAATCACCTCCACCGTGTAGGTGGCGTTGATTTGACCTGCGGTGTTGAATACACGGCAGGTGTAGCGAGAACTGTCTTGTGGCTGCAGGTTCTTCAGAGTTAGGGTCCACTGAGGCCGTTTGGCCCTGGTGGGGGTGGGAATCTGCTCCTGGTCCTTCCACCAGGTAATGCAAGGTGGAGGGTTTCCTGTGGCCACGCAGTTTAATCGCACTGAGCTGCCTACAGGCTGTTCCCGAAAACGTCTGCGCATCTTCATGGGCTGGCTGAAGCGTGGCTTTACTGTGGATACAATTCAGTTCAGTATAATCGGCTCAGTCTATACATTTTGGATTATCCCAAACCAGTTGATTTGCATTTATTCATTTTTATCTAATTCAGTTAATTTAAAACAGTTTTGTTTATTTCTGTCAAAAAATAATAGACTTTATCATTACCCCAAATCAGTCCAGTTGAAGTTGGTTTACTTCAGTTCAGTTCAGTCTAATTCGTTTTAATTTAAACCAGTTCATTTTACTTAAATTCAGTTGCATTCATTTCAGGTTCGGGTTTATTTATGAATCAGTTTTATTTAAATCAGGTTATTTTATTTCATTCCAAAATCGTTCACTTTAGTATGACCTAAAATCAGTGCAACTGAAGTCAGTTTACTACAGTTAAATCTGATTCATTTGAATTTAAACCAGTTTATTCGACTCCACTCCAGTTACATTCATTTCATCTTTAGGTTTAATACTGGTTCTGTTAAGTTACACTCAAGTCAGTTCATTTAAGTCTGAATGCAATTCAATCATTTCAGGAAACTGAAAGTGTAGTTTCAGTCAGACCTGTTCAGTTTATTCTAATCCAAATTATTATATTTCAGATTTTTTTCTAAAGACTCAGTTAAATAACTTGTTAAATTTAATTCATTTCAGATTAATCTCAGAATCTTGATTACTTAATCCAATTCAGTTCAGTGAAATTGAGTCCATCAGATCCACTTCAGTTCAGGTGAAGTGACATTTTTAGGAATGCAGTTCAAGATCATTCAGTTGAGTCAAATTGTAGTCGCATTGGTTTTGTTGAATTTATGTCACTGCACAGTACAAACTTAGTACACCAGAAATCTCTTGCAATTTAATTCATGGCTAAAATGTTCAAATTCCTGAGAACTTCTGAAATCTCTACAAGTGCAGTCAGCAGCAAACAAGGTTTAATAGAAGCAAGAAGGCCTAGAACAATGAAGTGTTTGTGCACCATGTGATCGTAGTTATGATAAGAACATACACAGTGCTGAGATAAGAGAACTGGGTTTTGCTCCTGACAATCTCCATCAGATATGAAGTTAACACCAAATCAAGGAATCAAGCAACTCGACAAAGCTGTGTGTGTGTGTGTGTGTGTGTGTGTGTGTTTTTGTGTGTTTACTATATGGCTGCCCGGCTTGATGCACTGGTGCTGTTTGGAGGCAGGGTTCCTCTGCCATTGGAGGAGGCTTGGTTGGAGGCTCAACATTGTCTGAAACACACACAAACCAAGAACATCAGTTCTGCAAAGGTTCTTCCAAAGATGATGGCAAGAAAACAAAAACGTTTAAACAACTTTTAAACAAATTCTAGAAGCTTATGGAACAATCACAGCCATAAATTATACATCAATAATGTACAGTTATAGGTTACAGAAATGCATAAACACACTATATGGACAAAACATTTGGGTTTTGGTGACTTTTTCCAGCTATTAATATAGTTTTTCGCACAATGGTTTACTGTGCAAAGTACACAAAGCCTGCTCCATGAAGCTATGCTGTACATGGGTTGGAAGATGCGGAAGATCTACTGCTATCTCCACAAATCGTCACAAAATCTTCCCAGAAGAGTAAAGGTTATTATAACAGCAAATAAAAATAATGTGGATAAACGATTGTGTGTTAGGTCACAGCACACGTAGCTGGTTCCAACACTACATAAAAAAATACACTCAGTTTTTTATTCTATTGCTGTTTATACCAAGACATATTATGCACAGGAGATCATTTCTGCCTGTGGCCATCAAACTCCCTCCGAGTGTTAAACAGCTGCTCCACTATATACTATACTTTCCCTCGGCTTCTCCCATTAGGGGTCGCCACAGCGGATCATCCGCATGTTTGATTTGGCACGTTTTTACGCTGGATGCCCTTCCTAACGCAACCCTCCCCATTTATCCGAGCTTGGGACCGGTACTAAGGCTTGTGCAACCCTAGTGGCTGGGGTTAGGGTTAGGGTTAGGGTTAACCCTAAATCCATACCTAAATCTGAAATAAACATCTCCTTACATTGGAAATCTGCTGTGCATTGAGCTGTAAATATAGAAACAGCATTCCACTAGCATTAATATTAGGTTGTAATGTGATAGTGTCAAAACTGCTGCAATGGGAAATGAATCAACGCCTTCTGAACAATCAGAGGCAGACACACACACACACACACACACACACACACACACACACATACACACACAACGACACACAAATAAACACACATTACAGGATAGCAGTGTTTAGTTCGAAAGCTCATGACATAGGTGAGATTTATTTACAAAGCTGCACGAGTGAGCAGAATCTTTCGTTGTGTAAGAGTGAGAAATGCTGCCCGAGGTGTGTGTGTATGTGTGTGTGTGTGTGTGTGTGTGTGTGTGTGAGAGAGAGGCTCTGTGGGAACACTAATCAGGCTAAGCTGGTGTATTATTGTAACAGAACTAAGGAGTGAGCAGAGAGCAAACACTGGAGTATTGTTTCCTCTCTCCAGCATCTATGTTGGTTTAACTCTGAGCAGGAACCAGAGAGCAGAGTTTAACCCCTGACTGCACAAGGCTCAGAGAGCAGCTCTGTGTGGACACACACACACACAAACACACACATACACACACTCACACACACACACTCATACATACACACACACACACACACACACCCCAAAATACACATGCACGCGCACACACACGCACACACACACTCAACTTAATAAGGAATATATACAAACACCAAAATACACATACACACACAAACACACATTGATATAGAAAATACACACACACAAGTAGAAGCAATACACCTAAAAAAACGCTTCTTTATTTATTTACACAAATGTGCCACACTCCTTCCCACATGCAGTCTAAGAGATCTCTCTCTCTCTCTCTCTCTCTCTCTCTCTCTCTCTCTCTCTCTCACACACACACACACACACACACACACACACACACACACACACACACACACAGGTGAAGGAGCTGCCATGTTAAAATCTCTCCAAGATTCTTTCCATGTCTCTATTTATCCGATGCAGTGTGTGTTTGGTCTAGCTCGGAATACTTCTAGGGGAATTAAGCAGCCGTCCAAAGGCCACAGTCGCCCCACACACCCACACACACACCCATACACACGCTCATACACACACACGTCTTCGCAGCACGTTTCTGCCAATTGTGTGTAAAGATGATGAATGCAGATGTGTTATTATCTGGAGGAATGAGCTGTAACTATAGAAACAGCCATTTATTAGCATGCGTTATTATCTGGAGGAACATCATTACTTCTAGCAGGACGTGTTTCTGGATCAACAGTGCTTTGTTGGATCTGGAACGTTTCTTTTGACCAATCAGTGCATGCTGACATCACTCCTCTCGGGCCACGCCCCCTCTGTGTTGCTGCTTAATGTGTATTTCTCTGTAACAGGGTTGTGTGTTTGATTTGTGTTTCGCAAATTTAAACCACAGTTACAGGAAAATAATCAACTTTATCAATAATCATATCATACATCATTACAATGCTATTTACTGCAAACACAGACAGACAGACAGACAGACAGACAGACAGACAGACAGAGAGACAGACAGAAAGAAGTATAGATAGATAGATAGATAGATAGATAGATAGATAGATAGATAGATAGATAGATAGATAGATAGATAGATAGATAGATAGATAGATAGATAGATAGATAGTGCTACTCTTCTGTCCGAGATAATTCTTAGTCCCGGATGGCAGTGGCCACACACACACACACACACACACCCACACACACACACACACACCTTCATGTATTTAAGTACTGTCTACTGACATAATTATTACTGTTGCTTATTACCTGCATGTCCGGATGCTACAGCACCTCCAGTGTTTTCCCATATGTCTGGAGTTTCCTCCAGGTTCACCGATTTCCTTCATTCTTCGACAAACAGCCTGGTAAAGCTAAGTGACTATGTAAAACCGAAACTTGGCGTGAATGAGTGTAAACAAGTTTGTGTGTCTCATCAATTGTGTAATTACATCTTTCTGGAAGTGGCTCTGGGTCCAGCACAACCCTGACCATAACTAACTGAGTATACATATGTGTATTTTATATATATATATATTTTTTTTTTTTCTTTGTGTATTTACTTTAGATTAAAAACTGTGCAAAATATAATAATAACAGTAATTGCTAGTGGGGACCAAACAGAAAAATTACTAGTAGGGACCTAAACCCTCAAGGCACCTTTCTCTTTCTAACACACACACACACACACACACACACACACACACACACACACACACACCTTAAACTATCAGTTCCTCATTCCGCTCTCAGGTAAACTCTCGGACATGAGTTACGATCCTGTAGCATTACAATTTCTTTCTTTCGTCCTGTTCTTCCTGTTCTTTTTTCCTTTAACAGGTGTTTCATGCCGACTGGGAGCATTTGTTCGAACTCGGTGCTTGAAAAGCAGCTCTATTCAGCACAGGCCTTTACCTCGAGGCGACAACAAACCCGTCATTAGAACTGAAAATAATAGAATCGTTATCAGCCATTGAATGGCTGCCGTCAGAGGCGCACTGCTGGACGGGGGCAATCGTCTCGCCACACTGAAACGCCCCTTTACCACTTTCTTTCATTAAATCTCTTCACTGTTTTATTCACTCACTCTTTCTGGACAATAAATCAGTCGCCTGCACTGGGGGAATATAATCAAGCAATTTAAAGCTGTTTCAATATAAGTGAGAATTTAACAGAAAAAAAAAAAAAAACACCTGCTGAGCTTAAAAAAAAAGAAAAGAAAACGAGTAGCCTGTAGCGACGTGTGAATGAATGAATGCTGGGGCGGAAACTGATAGAAGATTCCGACTCTGCATGCCTGACACGTTTTTTTCCCCACTTCAAAAGCACTTTCTATACTGAGTTACAAACATTTATATTCCATTCCAGATCTTTTTTACCATGTTAATAATGAAATAATCGATTATTAAACCCACATAGACAGACAGACAGACAGACAGACAGACAGACAGACAGACAATCAGGCAGACAGAAAGACAGGCAGGCAGACAGACAGACAGACAGACAGGCGGGCAGACAATCAAGCAGACAGACAGACAAACAGCTAGACAGACAGACAGACAGACAGACAGACAGACAGACAGACAGACAGACAGACAGCTAGAAAGATTACACTAGATGATAGTGTAGTGCATATTCAAAATGACGTTATATGCTACGCACATACACTAAATGATTGAAAACATGATGTACATGAATAGTCCGTAGAACGTCATTTAGAACACAAATGTGTTAATTCCCGGTTAATGCATTGACCTCAAATCATGTCCGCTCACACTGTAAACACAGCTTCAGTACTTTCTACAGGAGTTTACAGCAGGCTTCAGATCCGTCCATATGCTTGAATCTTTCACACTGCCCCTTTAGAGAAAGTGATCATGAGAAGAACTTTGAGGATGGATTTCGACTGAAATGAATATCAACAATCTGCTGAATTGGCTCAGGATCAGGTTACATTTAATAGGTTCCCTTTTGAGTCTGGTTTCTCTCAAGGTTCATGAAGTCTCCGGGAGTTTTTGCTCGCCACAGTCGCCACCGGATCACTCATTAGGGACAAACACACAATTACAAGGAACAAACTTACAAACTCTTTTAGAACCGTGTTATCGATGTAAAGCTGCTTTGAGATGATGTCCATCATTTTAATTGGATTGAAATTAAGAATATTTTTAAATAATCAGTTTCTTAGCTGGCTAGGTTGTTGCGAACCCTCCTCGTTGATGTCCACTGGGATTTCAGACTATAGAACAGGACTGGTATCCAGTACCAGTCTGTAAGTGTGAATGTGCAGTTGAATTGCCTGAATGTGTGGCAAACAAAACACACGCTGTTGTGGAGGTGTCCATGTTTTCTTTCCCCGACTTAAGGAAACAATGCAACTTAGAAATGATCTTTTTACAAGGCAGCTCGAACGAAGTCTTTGAAGTGCAGGATGTAGTCTACTGTGATACACCGTACATATCTGATTTCAATTTCTTTCAGCACAGCTGTCCAGCTGCAGACGTCAAATAAGACGCCCCACCACTGCGGTCTCTGCTTTACCCAACAGACTTTTATAATCCGATAAAGACTTTCGGATGAGTAAAGCAAGGTGTTCTTCGTGACAACGTGAGTCGACTTGTCTTGCTTTAATATGACTCGACGTTTCAAAAGGTTTATGAAAAAAAAACATAATAGACAATGAAAATAAAAACGTTGTGTGGATGTTTCAGTAGACTTCAAGCCCTCTAAAATGGACACTAAATATATGTGTGTGTGTGTGTGTGTGTGTGTAGGTGGGTGTGTGTGTTAGTGGAGGAATGGCTGATGGAGACACAGGGTCTAAGGCTGAGGGAAAAGTCGAGGGAGCCCCCAAATGCTCCTCAAGCCCACGAGCGGGTTTAGAAGGCTCTCTTATTATTTTTTCCTTTGGGGAGCAACTTGAAAGTGCTACGCTGTAAAAGGTCTCTTTCTCCATTCATACTGGTGTATAAACACACACACACACACACACACACACACACACACACACACACACACACATACACACGCACACACAAGGTCTAGGAGGTGAAAGGAGCAATCAAGAGGAAAAAAATCCTGAAATTCCAGCCGTGACGTCCAACACAGAGTGGTAGGGGTGGGATGGGGGAAGATGTATAGATCTAATTTGTATTTCATTTAATAATTTACTTTTATTCTTTCATTTGTATTTTTTTTTAATGTTTGGTATTTGTGACGTTTTAATGATTTTTTTAAGTACAGTATATGTAACATTGTATATTTATATATATATATATATTTATTTTAGTACAATTAATATTATAATTTTTCTATTATTTATTTATTTGTTTGATTATTTATTTATTTTCTTTTTATATATTTATTCCCCAGAATGGGTTTGGTGTTATCAAATTAATGTGTACAAATTTACAGTATTAAAATAAATAAATAAATAAATAAATAAATAAATAAATAAATAAATAAATTTTTCCTTTTATTATTGATTGATGTATTTATTTATTTAATATTACTAAGACTGTTAATGGACAAATCCAGGTAGCAGTAAATCTCCCCATTGTTTATGTAATGAAAGATGTGTCGGGGGAACACATATGGCTGCTGTAGTGGAGCATTAAAAAAAAATCATGCTGTCATATTTCTCCTTCTCTTGAGAAAGAAAGCAGAATTTCATTACACAGACAGAAAGAAACCATGCTGCCTGGAAACAGATGAAGGAGCGAAAACCTGAAAAATATCACGGCTATAAAACAAAGGCGCAATTTATTTCCCGGCCAGTTGGAATGAAACATGTTGATAATGTTAAAATTGAGTGTTAATCTGTCAGGTTGCGCTCGCCAGCGTTTTTCTCTGTATGCTATCACATAAGCTAGTTTTTTCAGAGCGGCTATTTTGCTAGCGTGTAGTCATCCCTCGGTCGGCTCAGAATAAGTCAAGAGAGTTCTGCGTACGTAGGTACGGATCGAGAGAGAAAGGAGGAAAGTGAGGAGGAAAGATAATTAGAAGGCTGCACGGATCTTTTATAGCACCGTTAGCGGTTAGCAGTAGCAGGCGTGCCGAGGCCTAAGAGGAAATGAGGCTTTTTTCTGGGGTGTTAGTGGGACACATGGGGATACGGAGACCCCAAAAAAGGCCTGGACCAAAATCAGGCTCCTCTAATGACCGGGATCAAAGCTTCTTTAATGTGGAGCAGTGATGAAGGTGGATAATTTGCATCTCCGCTGCGCTCCCGAGTGTAATTAAAACCTTCACTATTTTAGCAGCCCACCCCTTACGAGCCCTTATGAGCCCGTACGAGCCCTTATGAGCCCGTACGAACCTTTGTGAGCTTTCATTATGATGCAGATCAAATCCTGATTCTTCAGGATTCTCTTACAAATAATAAAAACGTCTTCTTCGTGAAAAAAGTGAAAGAAGCTAAAAAAAGCCTCTTTAATTATGTAAAAACAATTGACAGCATGCTGCTGTGATGCCAGTTCAATAAGGTTGAAGATCTCCTGCTGTAGAGCTCCAACCTTATTGATCTTGATGAATTGGAACGTTGACTGAAACCCAGGTACTGATGTAGGTACGGTAAGGAGACCTGGGTTGCAGTCAATGTTCTAATTCATCCAGTTCAATAAGGTTGGAGATCTACACTAGAAGATCTTCCATTCCAATTTCAACATGGAAAGCATATATTAATGGAGCTGAAATTGTGCAGTGGGATATTGTCTTGCTGGAACAAGTTTGAGTCTCCAAATTTAAGTGAAAATTCCCTGGTACTAGATCCAAAGACGTCTTATACAATTGTGTGCTTCCAGTTTTGTGGTAACAGTTCGGAGAAGAACCGCATATGGCTAAAAAAGTCAGTTGTCCCAATACTTTTGTATATAGACCTATATACTGTAGTGTACTTTTTAAAGTTTGCCTCATCAGATTCAACAATTCAAGCTGAATAATACAATAAAAACTGTCTGGAAACGAATAGCATAAATTAGCTCGAACTACCGCATGGAAATTTCTGCCTTTAATCAGATTTTCTGGGATTCTTCGTGCCGCTACGGCGACATGGACAGGAAGTGCTCCGTGCCTCACTTCCTTGTGTGTCCTCACGCTTCTCTGCGTTTGCAAAAACTGTCTTTGTAGCTCTCAGTTCAGCTTAATTTCATGCGAGGCCTGAATGGTTTCAATTCCACCGAGCAGCCTTTCATCTCTGCCTGTTTTTTTTCTCCGCGCTCTTTCTTCTACTCCTCACAAGCATGAATTCATTTGCGTCCATATGCGCGCCTGCTTTGAACTCGCCTCGACTCTTTTTCTGCACCACGGAGGAATAAAAACAAACAGGCTCCGGTGGCGGAGCTGCGTGTCACGCTCGTGAGCCGGCCGTAACAAGCGACTACCTCGCTGTCGAAAGCGCTCGGGGTGTGATCAAAGCTGGCACGTGTTCGGGTGTTTGTAGCACTTACGGCTACAGTCGTGTTATTAACTATCGCCACCTATCTGCCAGAGAGAAAAGGAAAAAAAGAGAAGGAAAATAAACGGATGACGAGCAGTCGTGGAAAATGTGCGCAGACTAAACAAAAACCTGCAGTCTGATGCTAGCCAGCCGTAACTCTGCTACATCACCACATGCCTTTTGGATTAGCGGAGCTCGACGGTTTGAGTGGTAAAGGTTATGAGCATGCACACTTTACTAATATCAACACTAGGAGCCCTGTCAGGCCTCCACGTCCACATCCACCCCATCTGATACCATCTAGGTGGTACGGTTCAGGCCTTGCCATGCTCTTAAACCTTCCCTGTGGTCCCCGACTCAATCCCTCACATGGCAGCCTCGGGGAGCATAATTTTTGCACAATTACCCATTTAGGTGAAGAGGACGTGGGCTAAACTGCAACACATGTAGCTCTCGGCCTGCAAACAAAGAACAAAAGGTGGCTGCTGGAAGCCTTCCACCTTTACCTCAATAAAAAACACTAGCCAAACCAATTGGGCTATGCAGAAGCCACAATCTCCTCACTGTGTCTACACACACACACACACACATTTATACACACAAATGATGCACTAAAGACACATGTAATTGGTGGAATAGTAGAGACTGAGGAACAACCCTGGCTTTATCTCCTAAAGATTGTACAATTGTGTGTTTGTGTGAGTGGCGTTCAAATGTCCATTGCAGTGTCTTGTGCTACTGCAAATGTAAAATTATGAAAGGGGGAAAAAAAAACAGATAGTGTAAAATGCTGTTAAAAATCAATAAATAAATCAGTATTGGTGTATATACACTATATGAACATCGGGACACGTGATTTTTCCAGCCATATGAGGTTCTTCCTCAAAGTTTTACTACAAACATGGACACACACAACTGTAGTAATAGGAAGATTCAATCATTTCAGTGACTCGGTTCTTTAAAATCTTCTTTGACTCATTTAGTTCATTTAGATTTAGCAAAAATGAACGATTACCGTTTAAAAAAATTGTTCGTCTGAGTCACATGAAAGACTCGTTTAAAATGATCGAATCGATCATGAATGACCATCACTACACAATTCTTTGAATGTGGTAGGATGACATTTTCCCTTTCACTTGAATTAGGAGAGCCAAACCTGTTCCAGGATGAAAACGCCACTGTGTGCAAGGCCAGCTTTCTCAAGATCAGCATGCCATGGGTTGGAGTTGAAGTTCTTGAGTGTCCATTGAAAGATCTCTGACCTCAACCCTAGTGAAGTTATATTACTAAATGTTAAATGAGTTGTTAAGAATGCACATACAAATCTTATGGTCAGGTGTCCACACTCGTACTTGATGCATGATCTGATCAGCATTGAACCATGAGGTGGATGAGCTACAAGAAGACTAAAGCTTTATGTTCTGGATCTGTTCTGGATCTGTTTTATTTTCTGGATCTGAATCCAATAGATCATCTTTCAGGATGTGGCAGACCAGAAGAATTGTGGGAGAGATCAAAATTTTTTGTCCCACAGGTGAAAAAAGTCTATGGGTTTGTTTCTGTCGCCATATGGTGACCTTTTAGCCCATAAAAGTGGGCTACTGTTACACTCCCACCTGCACACGTCTGCTGTGGGGGGCAGGGTTTGAGAGGGGGTGGGTATTTCAGAGGTATCTGTTTCTCTAAATAAAAAAAGTTAGTAGTTAAAACATTTTCTATTCAGTATGTAAGCATTGGGCTGCTAATCCATAACATGAGGGTCTATAAGTCATCACTTGCTTCATTCATTCTGAAAGAATTTATTTATTAATTCATCTGCAGCAAGTGCTTTTTCCTCACGATCGATCCAGAGTCTATCCTGGGTACACTGAGCTCAATGCAAGCAAATATTCAGTATATGTTATTTACTAGTGGATAATTACAATGTGATAGTACATTGAGCTAAAATCTTGTTTGCCTCTGCCAAGATGTTCACCAAATATTCATTGTGGAGCTTCTACGAGCTGCGGAAACCACCCAATCTGTCAGTATGAGGTGGTATCAATAAGTTTGTAGACTGATTGTGTAACTGGTGCTATTCTGACCACTAGCGTTTCCACGTCTGCGATTGTCAGACAGCAAGTTAGAACAAAGAGCAAACGTGAAATACTGCGTGGAACCATAGAGATGTTTGCAATGACATACATTACGGTTGACATACGGCGATGCTGCAACAAATAGTCCGAGGTGTTTTGAGCTGTGTTGAGTTGTGACTCGCACTTTAAGAGCGGAAGAACATCACTGGAAGATTACAAGAGATCGGAAAGACTTTAACGAGTTCAATGTCGAAACCATTTAGCATCTAATGCATGATGGTAGTTGTCGAACAATCCACACAATTTCACTTCCGCACCCACCCTATTCGCCAGATTTGGCTCCTGCGGACTTCGCCTTCTTCCAGCTTAAAAAGTTTTGGAGATCCGGCACGATTCGCAGAATGTGCTTGACCTGCTTCGAAATTAAATCCTTAGGACACATTCCAGAAGTGGAATGCTGGGGCACTGTATTACTGTGCAAGGGGACTATTTTAAAGGAGATAATGTGTAACAGTAAGAATGGATCTGCCATGAAGAGGAAAATATACGAAGCCTCTCTAGGGCATATTTCAGACTAAACCTGTTGTTTGAGTCTGTAAGGTTTAAGTGCAATAACGAATTACATTTGCTTCTTTACTGTCCACCACTGCAAACTCGAATTCTTACTCAAATGTTAAGAAAGTCTCTACAGCAGCAGACTTTTCATCAGTGGTACGTTTTGTCAGTGGATGTGGTACCTCTGTTGATAAGATGTTTTTACGTTTGATTGAAAGGCTCAGATCTTCAAATCTTAGCACCACCAACCTACTACTGCTGGGCTCTTGAGCAAGGCCCTTAACTGCTCAGTTGTATAAAAACATGAGAAAATGTAAGTCGCTCTGAATAAGGGCATCGGCCAAATGCTGTGACTGTAAATGGAAGGATTCTCCAGTGTCAATACTTTGTAACAGCTACAGGTCCTCAAGACATCTAGTTTTTGAACACCAAAACTATGTAAACTATATGCAGAAGCTGCATTAGTTTGGTCAAGGAAAAGTGACCCTGGTCAAGGAATGATGTTTTATAAAGATGGTGTAAAATACTTTAGCTCCTGTAGTCGAAGGACAACACAATAATTCACTTCAGCATGCTAATCCAGACGTGACTTGTTGTCCTCCACCAGCATGGCGCATCTTGTGTTATTCTATCCCTTTTACCATGTTACTATAAAAAAATCCCCGCTTAGCAAAGAATTTTTCTGATAGTTGGGACTCAAGACTCAAGAGGGAACGTTTGACCTCCGGATACTTGTTGACCTTCTTGTCGACCATTTTCGGCTTCCTTTGGAGCTTAGGGATGAATCAATCACCAAGTCGTTAAAACTGTAATGTCCGAGAGCCTCCAGAGCTTTCACCAATCTCTTAGCCTTGCAATTTATTTCTCTTTTAAAGGAGTGCTTCGGTACTTCGGTTGCTGGATGGAAAAATGCTTTTCTTTAGTATAGATAAATATATATAGTTTTGATAGCCTACAAGCTGTGGATCACTAGTTATCAACCTTAATTAGCTTGTTCACGTATCTGTACTTTACTGAAGTATTTCCATTTGGGGAGACTTTAATTTCAATACATTACAAAAAAGTCAAATATCTACCTTTTACGCGACTACAGTACATTTTACTTTCTTATTTATTTATGAGGATAAAAACGTAACTGGTCAAACACACAGCAATCTGCCAATCAGGGTCAAGCACTCGCTCTGTTGCATGGACATAAAGTTCAACAACAAGCAGATCATTTTGAGAAAAATATATGATGGAAGAAACTCCTGACTTGAACCTGCCACAACACCCTTTTTTGTGCGTTTTTTTTTTTTTGTGCGTTTTTTTTTTTTTTTTTTGAGTAGTTGAATAGAAAGTTTTGGGCTTGTGATAATTTTAGTAGAAATCAATCAGTGTTTGACTCGTCAATATCATGCTATTAATAGATTGGTGTGCTAAGAATAACACTCAAGTCTTTTCACATAAATTGAGTTGATGGCAATACATGGCAATAAATGATTAATAAACCAGGACTTTGAATACTTGTCATATTTTACCTTATATACTGAAGCTCAAGCAAAAGTATGTTTTGTATGGTACTTCATCCACCACTGTGAGTTTAATATAGGAGAAAAACTGACGAACATCTGGAACTAAAAGTGCCAAAAGTATTGACCACATGCGTATTTATAACACAAGTTAATAGCGGCATTAAAAAAACCTGACACGCAGCTGGAACTCTGCGATGACGCTCATTTCTATTTCGCAGCCATGGGCCTTCAGCGCTGGTGTGTAATCGGTTGATAGAATAACACGTTTCTGTTTACAATTGCAGCAAAACGACGAGGCAAGATGAGGAGGACAGAATGTGAAGTGTGGGATTGAGTTACGGCCATTACCTCACTCCGGTCTTAACGCCGGGACATAAAACCCAAACCGAGACGGAGAAATATGATCATGTTTCATGTTAATGTTGCACGGCTTCACACCAAAGTACATCCCAAAATGCACAGATTTGTTGTGGCTGCAATAGAACAGAGGCGAACAAACAAGAGCTGTGTCTCTGCATGCACAAGCAAGGAAATGATAAGAGCTCATGACAAGCGCTATTGAATGTCACCCGAATTCCTCTGTCCTGATTTAATCAGACACGCAGCGGACTTCCCCGGCTGCGTCTCGTACAACGCGAATTAGCACAAAGTGTCTGTTTCAAAGGAGGAGCCCGAACAGACCACCTGCTCAGAAACGTGCCAAGATAGACATCTCCTGGAAACTGCGGAGAAGATCGTGGTGATAACGCTCAGGTTCATCGGAACTGTCAGACAAAAGCTTCTTTAGTGAAATACAATTCTCATCATGTAATAAACAATTATGTAATTGCGAAAATACAGTTCATTTTTATTTATTTAAATGCTTTAAACATGCACTCGGCATCAAAAGTCTAATTGCTGCAGACCATTTTTTTTATCTGTTATCGTGAAATAAACTTGTACAATTCATGATTGAATGGGCATACAGTAAAGCTGTCAAATCCTTAATTCTGATTGGCCCGAATCAGAATACATTTACATTATCAGTATTTGACAGTTCCCCTATTACAGACTGATTTTTTATTTATCTCATTAATACAAATAAATCTGGTGTAGAGGGTCTTGCTCAGGGGCACAAGAGTAGTAACTGGGATTTAAACTCACACCCTTTTGGATCCAAAGTCCACTGCCTTTATCACTAATCCAACTTCCCATACATCTGACTTTTCCAGCAATAGTTAAAAATGGTCCTTGAATGCAGTTGCATGAAACTTTCCCTTCCCAAACCTTTTGGAGACCTTTGGGATAAATATAAATGCTGACTGCACCCCAGGCCTCCTCACCTCATCTACATCAGTACCAGACTTTACTAACATCTTTGTAGTTCATTGAATCTCCACAAATCTCCACAAAATCTAGTGGAACATCTTCCCAGAAACCTTCATGTGTGTGTAGTGTGTGAGATGATTATGCACAATGCCACAGCTGAACCTTTGTCCACTCACACACACACACACACACACACACACACATGCACACAAACAAGACCTGCAACAGTAAATCTGCCTCAGTTTAGTGTGTGTTTGTAGCCACAGAACCACACACACACACACACACACACACACACACACACACACACACACACACACACACACACACACACACCAGCTCCTAATGTGCCCTTTGTTACTGAGCCTGTTGTTTTTTACAGTTAATGATGGCAGTAAACCTGAGACGTGTAATACAGTGGGAGGCCTGCGCCATAACTCTGGGCTCCTCAGTCCACTCAGGGAGAAAACCGGAAAGCAGCAGGCAGCCATGACACCCCACAAAGGAGGCCAAAAACAAACACAATAAATGGATGGACAGAGGGAGGGAGGCGGGGCTTAAACATGGCATAGCTAATTCTACACCTTCAGAAGTGAGAGGAGGAACAGCTAAAGTTTTGTGTGTGTGTGTCTGTTTGTATGTGTGTGTGTGTGTGTGTGTGTGTGTGTGGGGGGGGGGGGGGGGGGTCTGTGGCTCTAAACACATACTGAGCTGGGGCAGATTTACTGCAGAAGAGGTTGCAGGTCTTGTTTGTGTGCATGTGCATGTGTGTGTGTGTGTGTGTGTGTGTGTGTGTGTGTGTGTGTGTGTGTGGAGTGTTTGTGTGTGTGTGTGTGTGTGTGTGTGGGTGTGTGGGGGTGTAAATATTAGGATGGAATTCCCACATTGTACAGTGAGCAATAAAGCGGAACAAACACTCTGTCCATACACACATTTAACATCTGCACACACATAAAATCTCATGACAACCTCACACAACACACACACACACACACACACAAACAACCTCAACTCATATGTACAACCTCTACAATTTTACACAAATACACACCACACACAAAAAATCTCACACTTATTTTACACTCTCAACAATCATCGTCCAAACATGCAACACATTTTCAACTTTAAAACTCCTACCAAAAACACACAATACTCCCAAAAAAACAACTTCCTCTCAACTGCACAGACAAATCCACCTCCTGATCCACCCAACAAACACAATGCAAACACACCTAATGCTAACAGACATGCACAAACGTTCACTACACACAGTTTTCTTTACTGTCTACAACCATTATTATCACACACCAATCTAAATAAACACACACCAATCTAATAAACTCAACGATCTCAACAGACAAGACTACAAATCAACAACTTCTAACTAATAACATAGCAAACACTCTTTCCTCTGTCTTTTATTCCAAACAGAAGTAGTATTATTTATGTCTCCATCTGTCAGACTTTTCTGGGATGAAATAATGAGCAGCGTCTAAGTTTACACACCTCATAACCATCCGCAGGTATCACGAGTGAGGTAAAGAAGGTCCTTCTTTGTTCCCTGGTCTTCGCAATAAAACGTTGCGTCAAAGCAACACAGTGCTTCTCACATCCACAGCTGGATTTCTTTCCCCCTTTATCGTTTAATGTTGCGTACATGAACCCGTGCGCTATTAAACACGAGAACTTCCTGAGCCACAGTTGCTCTTTTGTGAGCTACATTACGACTTCAGGCTCCTGTGTGGCAGCTGCTGAATTGGATGCTAATCCAGCATGCTAATGCCCTACATCAGTCTTAGACCCAAAACAACAGCAGGCTTCGATTAAGCTCGAGTGACAGCTGCAGGCCAAGGAGCAGGAAAGCAAAAACATTATAATTTATATTATACTAGTGGAACAAAAGCAAAAGTCAGTCTCATGTAATCACACGCAAGGCTAAAACATGCCAGTATTTGTATTGGTTTAGTTGAGCAAATATTTAGAAATGTAATCGAAATTAAGTTGGAGAGGCTTAGATCCTTGTAAATAGTAGAAAATTAATTATTAGGGTAGTATAGACCTGCCTGTAATATATATATATATATATATATATATTATTTATATATATATATATATATATATATATATTACAGGCAGGTCCTCTCCAACTTAATTTCGATTACATTTCTAAATATTTGCTTTAATATATTTAATATATTTGCTTTGATATATTTTCTTTAAGTTTAAGAAAGATGCTTAAAATTTCTCACATACATATTACAGTACAGAGACCGAAATAGCCATGATGCAACACCCCTGGAACACAGACAGTTAAGAGCCTTATGGGAAAGGGCCGTATGTGAAAGTGGTAGCGCAGTGGTTAAGACTGTGTGTTAGTGATTTGAAGGTCGGTGGTACAAGCCCTGGTATCACCAAGCTGCCACTCTTGGGGCCCTTGAGCAAGGCTCTTAACCCTCTGTGCTCCAAAAGCACTGTATCATGGCTGAGCCCAGCTTTCTAACATTATTAGGATATGAGAAGAAAGAGTTTCACTGTGCTGTACTGTACATGTGACAAGTATGAAGCACTTTTGAAGTAACACAATCCTGACCAGGTGGGTACTAAGGATGAGCAAATAAAAGCTGCAAATATAGCACACAATGACACATGTCAATAAAATAGACTTTTTTTGTACCATGAGCTTCATATTAAACTTTCTGCTCACCCACATGTAGGCAAGACCTCTTGCTAAGGCACTTTTTTTTCACGTCTAGCCGCTAGTCCATTAATGTACAACCTTAATCTTAATAACATGCCATGTAAATTTTTTAGCCAAGTATTATATTTGTATTTGTTTTCATTTAGAATGCTGTTCATTTTTAAAAATGTCTTCATATTTTATTACACTATGTTCATTTCTTACTGATGACAGTGAGAGTAAAGTTGAGGGACACGCTCCCGAAGCCATTGGCCGCCTGGCACACGTAAACTCCAGCGTCTTTGGCTTCTACGTTCTTGATCTTAAGACCGTGGGTCAGAACACGGTAACGGCTCCAGCCAGCATTGACGTGTCGTCCGTCTTTCGTCCAGACAAGTAGCGGAGGAGGGTTCCCTTCGACGGGGCATGGAAGGCGGATATTACGACCCAACTGTGCGATCTGCATCTCCTCCACAACGCCACTCACCCATGGAGGTCCTAAAAAGCCAAAAAAGCCAAAAAAGAAATGGTACAACTATTACAATCAAGGCAAACTCATAATATTTAACCAAATCTTGAAATCAGTAATGACTATTGGGTCAAATGAGTTCTGGACCCCATTAACCCCTGACAGGGTTTGAATTGAACACATCAGCACAAAAAACTACTCACATAAAGGCAGCGACTATAATAACCATGCTAATTGCTGGCTTCCGTGCCTTTTCAGCGAGTTTTTTCATTTCAGCCCAAACCAGCCCTCAAACCATAAACGAACATCAAATGGAATGCACCTTAATAGGTAAAGAGGGCTTTATTACAGTATATTTGACATGATTTGCCTGCAGATGGAATGTCTGGGTAAGGTTAGGAACAAATCAACAACAAACCAGCCTCCTGAATAATCTGAGTATGACCTGGGCTTCAATCACATCACACACTTTCGTTTGTTTTTTCAAGGTGACTTGATCATGCAATGATAGCACAGAAGCTGGAGAGGTGAAAGAAATATGTACAAACTCCTTAAGTCCTTAAACAAGCTGTAGCTAATTTGAAAATCCCAAATTTAGCAACATGTTTTAAGAAACACATTTTCAAAGCACTTAAGCTCACGGTTCTGTCTGGTTTTCATGGCCTTGGTGTACACAAGGCCCTTTTTATCCCTTTTCTCTCAGCCTGCTAGTGGAGACTCCCATGAGGACCAGCTTTCCATTTCCTTTGGCCCACTTGAGCCGATTCACTCTCATTCATGCCTGGCACAGTAACATCCTGTTGCCTGCTTCAGAAACTACCCCAGCAACCGAAGATGATGGAAAATGGAAAAAAAAATACGCAAATATTCCAAATGATTTTCATTTTCCTTTAGCTCCCTTCGGATTTTTTTTTACTGCAATGAAACGTTTTCACCTGAAACCACTGGTCATTTTCCAGGAACATGCCATGAGGGCCAAGCGAGAGAAAAGGGGGTATTGGTGCTGGAATTACATTACGGCCACATTCCTGAATGTTTCACAAAGAAGTCCTTACTGAAAATTATGACTTTGTGTTTTTAGAAATGTTTATCCAAATACACCAGGGATAGACGGTCAAAACACAACAGGTGTGGCAGAGAGTGAAAATGGGAACATCGTCGCTCAGCCAGTGTGGCAATTTTAGGCAATTTGTAGGTTAATGGGATGGTTTGGCACCTTGGTGGTGCTGGGATTAAAAACCACAACCTTCCGATCAGAAGTTCAACATTACTGTTCAGGATTTAGGATTAGAATTCAACTATTCAAGAGATTCAGCTATTAAAAGTGTAGAAAGGTGTAGGTTAACAAGATGGTTTGGCCCATAATCAAGATCTTGTTTATTCTTGATTTAATGCCAATGTGTCTTTTATCAACAGAGTCACAAGGAAAGAGGAAGGCACTTGATGCCCTGGGTAATTTTAATAGTGCAAAATATTTGCCCAGCCCATGGTTTCTGGATGAAAGTTTGAAGTTTGAGAATTTAGAACAAAAAAGAATAGTTTGAAGGAGAAGGCAGTGTTGGACATCTGGTAATGTTTAAACAGCGATTTTAGGAAGGATGGCCAAATGTGTGTCATCAAGGTGGATTTAACTGTTTAGGATTTCGATTCAGATTCAGCTGTGCAGAATTCAGATCTGACTTTTCAGAATTCAGATTCATATGCTCATTAGCGTTTACATTTATGGCATTTGGCAGATGCCCTTGGCAGACGTCCTTATCCAGAGCGACTTAGCAGTTGAGGGTTAAGTGCTTTGACCCAGGGGCACACCTTGAGGATGCTGGGATTTTAACTCACGACCTTCCGATCAGGTAGGTACTATTTAGGATTTAGATTGAAGTATTCAAGAGCAGATTCAGATTCATCTATGCAGGAAATTCATCTATTAAATTAATGGTGATTCAGAGTGCACCAAAGTTTTGAGTGCATGCAAAATTTCACCCAATACATCACATTTACAAAGATGCACAATTAAAATACACTGATTGAGCATAACATTATGACCACCTGCCTAATATTGACTGGTCTGTAGCGACAAAGCCCCACATGCGCAGTGTATTCTAAAACCTTACTTCAGAACCAGCATGAACTTCTTCAGCACTTTGAGCTACAGGAGCTCGTCTGTTGGATCGGAGCACACGGGCCAGCCTTTATGCATCAATGAGACTCGGCCGCCCATGACCCTGTTGCCGGTTCACCACTGTTCCTTCTTTGGAGCACTTTTGATAGATACTGACCACTGCAGACGAGGAACATCCCACTAGAGCTGCAGTTTTGGAGACGCTCTGACCCAGTCATCTAGACGTCACAATTTGGCCTAATCAGTGTTATTCACTTCACCGCTCATAATGTTATAATGTTATAATGTTTAAATCCCACTTTAACCTATCTGGTTCCCCTTGACAATAAAAAACATCAGAGAAACCAAACATGCCTTGATGCTAAAACCTTAATTTCTTTACTGTCTTCTTTACTTACTCCTCCATCTTGAATGTACCTCTTTTGGGTCAGTAGATTAAACTTTTGCAGCAAATATTTGAGGAGCTACAAAGCCTTTTACAGGACAGCATGTTTATTCAGGACAGCTGAAAGTGATCTCGGATTTATCTTTCCTGCCATTCTCACATAGGTTATTAATTTCTGAAAAGGCTTTTCCCATCCTCTTTTATCTCCGTCCATCACCGCAATGCTTTTCAGAAAAAGAGATAGAGTGTGTAGTACGCAGGCCATGTGTATTACAAACCCACAATGTTGGGAATATGCAGAGCGACAGATTTATATGCTGCTTTTGTATTTCTTTGGAAATGTAATGTAGAAAAAAGGAGACACACAGAAGACTTGCTTACCGTCATTTTGAATTTAAAGCTTTCTTAAGCATGTGTGTGTGTGTGTGTGTGTGTGTGTGTGTTGGGGGTAAGTAACAGTGAAGCTTCCATATGGGCACAAGCATATGGAGTACCAGATATCACTTAAAAGCTCCCCAGCATGTCAGTCGTCTTTGTTTCAGACATCTTGATATGAGTTTGTAATTTCTGGGGAGAATTTATGGACACGAGGCCCCCAGACTGCTGAGCTTTGAAGAGCGAGCAGCCTCAGAACCTTCACATTGATGTCCCAGAGAGAGCTTCAAAAAAAGCTTGACAGCTCGTTGCTCGGATAGACGATGGTCTATGATGATGGAGGAAGTGGTGTGACCATCAAACACTTGCAAGCAGGCCGAGCGAAGATGAGTGTGTGACTAAAAGAGAGATGGAGATGGAAAGAGCGTTCTGGTTGCCCCGTGCTGCTAGAACCCTTAAAGCTACACCACAGCTGCTGGAAATCTGCTGAGCAGAAACTGTGACTAAACACAGATTTTTAAAGGATGTGTGGTTATACAGGCAACAAGCTGGTGACCCTGCCACCTGCTTCACTATAAAACTGTAAGCAGAGGTTTAAAAGAATGTAACTGAAACCCGAATTTATAGACTAAACGTGAGAACTGATAGTCATTAAGTTTAAAAATATACTTTAGGCCTAAAAGTTCCTTATACTGCCGAGCCATGAGGTAAAACATTTGCTCGTAAACAGGAAAATGAGCTGCAGGATCCATACAAGGGTTTCTTATAGGTTTCCTGATTTGATTAACTGTTCCAGAGATGAACTAGGAGATGCTCAACATAGAACCTATGAAGGTTCCTGGAGAAAAAGATAAACAAATGTTTTCAAGCAAATCCTATTTGTTGACCTTTGCCCTGAAAGTTCCTAGTTTCTGGTATGATCAACAAGATTCTTTATGAAGTTCTTCAGATAGACACTGGTTTTAGATTATGAAAAGTGAAAATGAGCAAAAACTGTTTCCATAACAACTATAAGAGATTTCCAAAACCAAATTCTAGTTATGCAGAAATAATTTTTTTTATTTTTGTTCAGGTGTTTTTGCATGGAAATGAGTTTATACTCCATACTATGCTCGAAGTAGCACCTTAAAAGGTTCTTCTCTGTGTCGTTTAGGCTTTGTCTACACTAATCTGGAAACATTTAAATACGATTCGGTGTCAAAACGGCAAGCTTTGAGCTGGAACTTCACCTTCAGGAAGAGAGTCAAATCTGGCAAGTATCTCTCCGATGATCGTTATGCACAAGTTGCCGAATGGTTTCGACATTTTCTTGAGACTTATTGAAGGTCTTCCTGATCTCTCGTCGTCGCCCAGTGATGTTCTTCCGACCATGAAACGCTCAAAATCGCTTGAAACACCTTACAGCATCGCCGTATGTAAAATGTATGTCATGTCAAACATCTCATGCAGAGTTCTATTTTGCTGTCTATGATGATATTGCGGTAATGCACATGGTCAGAATAGCACTAGTTACCATTAATCTCGAAACGTTTTGATACCACCTCGTATACGGTCATTACATTGCATTTTTTCTTCATGGTTTCATGGAATGTGTCGGCTAAACGCTGGCATGATGCCTCCCACTAAATCCTGTGCAGATGAAACAGAGATACCAGCCTCAGCCAATCAGAAGCCACAGCTTAGTAGGTCATCGCAAGGTTGATCTTGTGGCATCATGTGATTTAGTAGCGTCATGCCCCTCCTCATCCTCCTCCTTCTCTTCCTCTGCTTGGCTCCAATGTGGTTGTATACATAGTGGATTGTGTTTATTTTCAGTGATACATCAGTTAGACCAAACACAGCTCATGCCTTTGGAATGTGGCTCCTTTATCTCGGGGTGATAATACAGACAACTGATGCCTGTGATTGTTTGCGCTGATGCTCAGGCTATGAATCTCAGCATGGGGTCAAGGCTCGGTAAACATTCAATCCTTCAACTCTGCTGGCACACTGAGCTCCTGGGTTCTGACTACTCATCTCTGCATGTTTGGTTCTGAGGACTTTACTTTGATCTACCATTGGGGACAAGTAAACTTTAACAACTTGCCCTAGTGCAACACTAATCGCAAATGGGACTTGAACTTCCAAAATGCACTAAAGAAATTAGATCAGAATCAGAAAACCTGTTCAATGGTCAATACTCCTGATCTCATGACCACGGTGAGAAACCTAAGTTCCAAATACAAAAGCCTCATTCTTCGGTTACTTCATTTTTGCTTAAAGGGCTCCATGTTGGATTTTGAAACACATTCAGAGAACCCTTGAGGAACTTTTATTGAACAGTGCAGTTCTCTGCAAACTGAGACACCAGGCTGAAAATGCAGTCGTGATGGATCTCAGTTTGACAACTGGAGCAATGAAAAAAGAAAGCTCTGGAGATCTCCTTTCATCATCAGCTGCTTTCATTCATGACTTAAACTGAGGGAGTGTGTGCATTTTATTTAAGGAGTGTGAGTGTGCTGGACTAAAGGAGTGTGTGTGTGTGTGTGTGTGTGTGTGTGTGTGTGTGTGTGTGTGTGTGTGTGTGTGTGTGCGTGTGTGCTGGACTGAAGCGGTGTGTGTTTCTGGTGGACTAAAGCAGTGGTGTGTGTGTGTGTGTGTGTGTGTGTGTGTGCGCGCGCTGGACTATAGGACTGTGTGTGATTGAGGGAGTGTGTGCTGGATTGAGGATGTGTGAGCTGGACTGAAGGAGTGTGTGTGTGTGTGTGTGTGTGTGTGTGTGTGTGTGTGTGTGTGTGTGTGTGTGTGTGTGTGTGTGTGTGTGTGTGTGTGTGTGTGTGTGTGTCTGTGTGCTAAACTGTAGGCATGTCAGTGTGCTGAACTAAAGGAGTGTGTGAGCTGGACTGAAGGAGTGTGTGTGTGTGTGTGTGTGTGTGTGTGTGTGTGTGTGGTGTGTGTGTGTGTGT